>WAAE01012695.1:0-75119 GCA_013400495.1 Nicator chloris | reverse complement strand
AAAAAAAAAAAAAAAGTTTGACTTCCCATACATACATTCCATTTGAGTGTAGAAAAAATTCTTTCACTTTTAAAACACAAATCTCTGAAATTCTCTTTCTTTTAGCTGAGGAAAATGCTTCTTTCCCTATAACTTTGCTAATCCATGGTCTGGTCAGCATCCATTTTGCTTGTAAAGGATTGTTTGGAGGATTTAATGATAAGCCTTTTAGGGAGAGAGAAAGTACATTGATTTATATTACAGAGGATGGTTGCAGCTGTGCTCCCGAATTTCAGGACATTTGAATTGCTTACTGGGAACTTGAACTACTTACCGTGAAACTGCTTTTAAAACTCAGCAGTTTTACCCTACTTCAGTTTTCCTTTGATCTGCTGAATGCCCAACCTGCAGTATTTTTAAATGTTCATCTACGAACTTTCAAATTCCAGTCCAATTAATTTCTTGCCTCACTTTGACAGAGCTTCTCATATAACTGCATCTATCTCACTATGGATGAAAGAATAATTTTCCGGACTAAGACTGAAAAGAACTATCATAACAATCTTTTTTTACCTACTGCATATGATTCAGCCTTAAGCATTAGTTCCAGCACTTAAAACAAGTAAAAACCCCTCTATACATCTTTCTAGAAGCTTGTCTTCAATGGATAAAGTTTTAATACAATGACAATATTTCTCCATAGTTTCGATTAAACCAACCTTGAATTAACAAATATTATAATGGTTAATTGAACTGAATTAATCATGCTGGAAATGAAGACTATTCTAATTCAAATTTCTGAAAGTGATGTAAGTTGCAAAAGGTCCAGCTTAACAGCCATTATTAAATCACTCAGAAGACAATGCCTGTGTACTGAGAAATGGGAATCTGGACTAAGAGTGTAAGACTGAAACAGTAACCAGCTATGTTGGCAAAACAAGAAGACTTGTAACACATTTTATTTAAGAGCAGTGAATGAACATATTCTGGAAAGTAACAGACAAATGTACAAACTTCTCTGCATTCTTCCACGGGTACCATAAACGTGAAGTATACATTTTCACTAGACTGAAACAACCTGGTCATTCAGCTGTCTTGTGCACGGCATGCAATGCTTTAAAACTCCTTGCTCTGGGACCAGATAGGAACATTTCCAATTGCAGACTGGCCATGAAGCAGTGCAACCTCCTTCAATGAGAGTCTTCAATTCTCTCTGTTTGCCAGCCACAGCTCTATGAGGAAGTTACTTCTCATCTCATTGCATCATGTCGGAAACTAAATGTCACTTCTGACCAAAGTTAGGCAAGAAAGAGGGGTTGCCAGCGAGCACAAACACAACACAAGTCATGTTAGATAACTGCATAAAAGAAAGGATGAGAATTTTAGCTTATCTATGGTGAATAAATATTTAATCTCACCAGTGAGTAGTACTTATCCAAGTGGTTCTTTCTCATTATAGAGTTACTAGCTCTTGCAACTGGCTGAAGTCATTAATAGCCATTCCAGACCCTGTGTGAACATACAAACCTCCACTGATTAGAGTCTATCCCACTGCATCTGCAGCCTTTCTAGTTGTTACAATATTGCCAGGCCAAATATTCTAGCAAGAACAAATGTTGCCAGTCCAACACTCAAACCCTTGAAATTGATTTTATATGGTTACAATATATTTGTAACCATACAATATGGTTACAAAAAGTGGATGGCTTTTTCCTGCATCCTGACCGAATGAGCTGCAAAGGAAACAAGGAGTCTGCGAGGTTGCAGTGAAGTCACAAGAAGCATTGATGACTTTTGGGAAAAAAAGCCAGTAGGATCTGAAAGGCCACAGTAGAGGACTGAGACTTTGAAACTTTAACAAGAATTAGAAATGATTTCTATTTCCTCTTGAGTATAGCACCACCACAAACCCTACCTTACTGATGTTGTCACTGGACTATTTCTCTGGCAGAGGAATTCTGTTTGGTGAGAAGAAACATTTTTGCCCATAGTAAATGTTACATTTTGAAGCATAGGTTTATAACTGTCACGGAAATAATAAGATTAGAGGGAATTGAAGATCTGCAGATGTTTCTGGCAACATTATGCAGCTCCAATGACTGTACTGTATATATCTACTTAAAAAAAATACCACAACCCCAAAGATATGCTTATCCTCAAAATACAATACATCACTCAAAAGGCATGTAGTACAAGAATTAAGATCCAGAAATGAACGTGAGATCTATCAGTACTTCTACTTGCTAAAAAAAAAGTTTAAATCTGAACCCCTTGACAACCAGGATTTTGTTTTCTGTGGTAGTGGAGCTAGTGCTTTTTACCAGATCTTATAAAATTCTGTGTATATTCATGCATATGTGTGCAAATAGTGGAGGGTTGTGGAACACCATTATAGAAACTAAGACCAATCTGGGCCACTCGTTACCATGATATATTACACCAGATTAAAATACTTAGTTGCTATGGTTTGAAACACAGGAGGAAAAAAGGGCTGTTTCCATGTAAAAGATCACTTTGTGGTTTTCTCCCAGCCCCTTTTCCTCATCAGTCCTGATTCCCACAGGCCTGTCTTATACAAGCTTGGGGATAGTCAGAAAAATCCTTAGTGAAAGCTTCTACACAGGGGCTCAAATGTATGAGAAGTCTATGACACATATAAACATTAGGAAAAGATATATACATGCATATATATATATCCACACAAACATATGAAAGCAAATATTACCAGTTATCTCCAGAATCACACATTGCCTCCACTGTGCTATGTTGCCATTCCATGTCAATATTTATTAACACAGAATGACAAAGAAAGGTTTTAGTGGGATTTCTGAAGCTCTGGTTGGAACAGAGTCCACTTTCTCCAGTGCAGGAGGCTCTTCCAACACATAACAAAATAAAGGAATGTACAGAGGAAGGGATATTACCTTGGAACCAGAAATGCAGCTCCACTGGAGCCCATGAAGTTGTCAGATGCATGGTCAGCTATGAAATGTGGTATTAGTGAAGAAGTCAGGCTGATGGGGTTGGAGGGTGGAGCTGGTGTAATGTTTCCTGTGCTGGGTGCTTCATCCTGTAAAAATCATTTGTTCTACTGGACCCTGGATTTGGAATTTAATGCAATGATTTCAGGGAATGAAATTGCATTGCCAGTCTGGGATTTTTCTATTAGCTGGTCCTTCTGCAGGATATTTTGGCTTTCATTGTGCATCCTGTGAGTGATTGGGCAAGTGAGAGATGGAAGCAAGTTGGATTAGGAAAAGGAATAACCACTGAGTGAGGGGAAGAGTACTGTCCTTTGTGTAGCTGATCCTGTGGGAGAGATTGTCCTACCAGCTAAGTCAAATTGGATTTGTCTTTTGGCTGAGATATAAAATCATGTTCCTATCCATCTGTCCCCAGTAAAGAGCATAATTCTTTATCAAGCAGGTTATAGAAGAAGCTTAAGGAATTGCAACATGACTTTACACAGAACATGTGAGTGAAGGACTTGTCCAGAAACTGCTGCATGCCGTTGGCACAGAATGACTGATTCCTGCTCCCTGGCCTGCTGCAGTGGGAAGTTAGAGAGGGATCTGGTAAGACCCACGTGGCTGTGGGGGCCTGCACTCTAGCAGAGTTGTCCCACTGCATAAATTTAGATGCTTGATGAAAGCACAACCCTACACCATTTTCTTCTGGTGTTTCTGCAAAGCTGAAACATGGATGAGCCATATGCACCAAACACATCTGGTGCTTCAGGCTTTTTAACATGTGAGTCTGCTTGCTTGGGTTGCTGTGAACTCATCCAGGAGTTCAGGCTTCTAGGGAGTACCCAAAAGAGAGATTTCATTTTCAAAAAAGATGTTCCTTTGGATTTACAGTAGTCATACCTCTTCTTATTAGACATACCATCTGCTCCAGAGACTGTATATGTATAGTGTACACCCTGTAATCTCTCTATTTTCCCTGAGAAGTCACCCCCTTGGCTTGATAAGCCAGTATTTCTGCACCATTATTCTACCTGGGAGCACAGATCCTGGCCATCTCCTGATGGGTATTGCATCATTGCAAGCACCTCTTCCTCCTCCTGTTTAAGAGGCTTAGGTGAGTCAGGTAACAGAATACCCCTCAAAGGCTATGGCTTTATGTGGATGCTGAATGCAAGAGACTGGGCAGAAAGCATGGGAAATTGAGTCAAATAACTCTCTCATGCTTTCCTGAGAAGTGTGAGGAGGATTCAAAACTGCTCTTGGAAGAGGAAAACAGTTTTCACAGGAGGTGTTTTTTCAGAACTTGTTGTTCTGAGTGTCCAATGATCTTTCTTCTCTCATAACCCTCTGTAATGGAATGTGTTTGTCTAATAAAAGGGAGAGATTTTTTGCCTTCTAAGGTGGAGACTGTGTCATTTTTTCCCTTCACCATCCCAAATGACAACTTTATTGTTGTTTTCTCTAAGTAATCAAATAATAAAAAAGTGTTCCCCCTATTTCCCCACCTTAGCAGTGTGGCTGAGTGACCACTTGCATCTCTGACAGCAGTCTGGTCAGGTAACTTGTAAAATAATAGGTACAGCAATGGTGTAAGAAAATTACCCATGACAGCCACTCAGTCAAGACGAATTTTCCAAATCTTTTTCATTACTATCCTCTGGATACTCTGACTGTGCAAGATGTAGCATTAAACTGAGCAGAATGCCAAAATACCTGCTAATTAACTCTATTTAACTTCCTCTAATGTCAGTCTATGAACAGGATATGATTTCAAATAATTAGACATATAAAATCTTTAAAATTTCCTTAATTGTTTTATTTTCTAACTGCATTAGCCAAATGATTTTTGAACCCTTTGGATTTGTACATTGTTAGGGCTGATGCTAGTGGACAGGTGCTCTGTGGCTTCCCTTCTGTAGGCAAGAGGAATGTAACATTAACATGACATTCTTAGCTCAGTTTAAAAGGAGGTATACTGAGCTTTAGAGAGCAACTGCACAAAATAATTCTACATAGTAGAAATGTAAATCAAGAGACTGAACATTTCTTTCAATTCAGGGAATGCAGGTGGCTCTATGTACAAGTACAGACAAAAACCCCACTTTTCATACTAAATTAGGAAAGGAATACAGCAATACTCCCTCTCTTCTACTTAGTGAGCCATCTGCCTATTTATGATACTGCTGGTTCTGCCAGGAACTGTTCCCTAATTTCACAGAAATCAGGGAGAATCTCAGTGGTTTTTATAGACCATTACACAGGTTGGACTTCTATCTTTGGTGGGGGAATTGTGCAATTGAAGACAGCTGTACTGTGACCATACAGCTGCAGTCACTTCCCTTTCCAGAGAGAGAAACTGCTGAAATGCAGTCTCCCTTTGACAGGACACCGTATAAACCTGTCTAAATCACTCATTAATGCCTCTGAGGATAGTGACCACTAAAAACACACAAAGTAACACTCATCATCCCCTTTCCTCTGGGTTTCTGAGGTTTTCATTGTGCCTTGTAGTTTCATTGTAGGTGCATTTGTTGATCTGCACCACTGAAGTGTTGAAACTGGACCATATTCGTTATATTTGGGTTCTTCATTACATCACTGCCAAAAGAAAGCTTCCTGCCCTTGCTCCCACGTGCCACACATGATGGCAATGAAAGGATGTGTGCAATTGCTAAGCACACTACAGGAGGGAATGTAGTAGTAGAAACTGGGTGTAATAACCAGCCCTTAAGTTGTCTCTCTCGTTTTGTTTACTTATTAGGTGTCACTAGCAGACACAGAGAATTCAAACAATCTTTCCAAAAGGCTATAAAACCCCCTATCACCTCAACAGAAGAAAATCATGATGTTTCACTAGGAGCTAGTTAGACTGAAGCATCCTCAGTGGCAACACTAACACATTTTGTCTGGTGAAGGTCTCAGCAGAAAACACAAGAGTAGATTTGTGCACAACTGCAAATCTGTGCAACTGTAACACAGTTGATATTTCAGTCAGCAGCAGAGCACAAAGCAAGAACAGGGTGTGCTATTCCTAACATTAGTACAATAAGAAGAAAAAGACAACTTCAGTGTTAAATTTTCTGTTTTGGAAACCAGAGAAAAGAGCCATAACCTTGTAAACGGCCTTGTAATTTTCTTCTGCAATGTTTTTTGCACTGACAGAATTGCTACAGGCTCACCTCTGAAAGCTGGAGGATAGCCAGAAAATTTCTGGTATAGAGAAAGTTGCAGGTGGATAAATGCATGAGAATTTTATGATGCATTAAAATAGCAATACATATATAAAAAATACATACATATATACATGGAAAGTGCATGTTGGACACGCTGTAGCATCTGACATCTTGCATTTATTGTGGCATATTGCCTCCTACTTACAACTTGTATTGTGCTATGCAAAAAATGCTAACGAATAAAAGGCATTTAGTAAGAAATATGAGGTTTTGATGGGATGGACTCCACTATTCCCAAGGGAAGAACTGCTCCTGTTCTCTTTGTCTGGCTCAGCACCATTCTCTTTCTCTCCATCACTTCCCTATAACAGTAATAGCCTGTCTGGGCATACTAGCGAAAGTTCTGGGTCTGCACTGAGACTGATCAATGATTCATGGTCAGTTCCTTCCTGGCCTCAGCATGCCTTTATGATTGCCATAAAGCAAAACCCACCAACATTTAGAGCGAGTGTATGTTTGTGCACATCCACACATAAACACTCCTGTTGATTTGGCACAAAGTTAGCATATGAATCAAAAATAGTTGTGATTCCATCAGTTTTGGTGTAAAATTCACATTTTGATGCATGCTCTTTTTGACTCTATAACACCTGTAAAACATTCTCTTTAAAGAATAGAAGGGGGTCAGAGAGGGATTTTTGCTTAGAAAACCCTAGAATATTAGAAACCTCTCTATTGACTGATACCAATATCACCCTTCACATATTCATGGGATATTGGATTGCTCAGGCAGAAGAATTAGTGCAGTTGTACAGCACATGGGGTTTATTTAGAGGCAGTGAAGGGACTGTGGCAGCAGCAGGAGCAGTAATGGGAAGTTCATGTTGTACCAATCCTTTTATCCTCAGTTACTGAAGGAGACAAACCAAGAGACATTGTTTATATCACCCTGTGAATGAGGATAATTTTGCAGCTGGAAGGAAGATAGTGCCATTTTATTAAGAGCAGGCCAAAAGTTCTCTGATAAAAGAGTTCTGCATAAGAAACCCCAGTAAGTGGGTCATGTCAGGGTTGTTAGCTATGGCTGCAGAGTGCCCAGGAATACTCAGTGGATGAACCTTCAACATAGCTAGAGGAGATTTTTTTTCATTAGATAAAGTCCTGCATGGAAGTAAAATAGATCTATGAAGCAGGTGCTGCAAATGAACTGACTTGTGAACATTCTAGGAAAAACACTGGAAAATCATTTTCTGTTGGAAGAGAAATTAATCATCACCATTTGTCTTTACGTCCGATATATGTTTGTGACTACTCTGCAAAATAAACCTGCATGCCTTTGTCATGTCAGATGCTGAGTGTTTATCCCACCTCTTTGATGTTTTCCCCTTCATGTGATACAGGGCTTGATCCACCTTCTGTGGCAACCATGGAGCTGGATAAGACTCATTTGACACCGGTACAGAATATTTTAAACAACGTAAAAACAGCCTTCACCACAGCAGAGCTTAAATTATTTTTGCTAGGCATCAAGCACATGAATAAAATTATGTGAGGTTTCTTCAGGATACTTTTAAAAGAGCTTCCCCTCCAAAGAAATTCTTAGTGTTTTATGTTCTAGTACAAGCAGTGGATTCACGTTGAACTGAGAACATGCTGTTCCGTGTGATGATGTACTCTGAAGATGGATGTTGCACTTTGTGCTGAAAGAACATGTGAATTCACTTGACTTCTTTCAAACAAAGCTCAGTATGTGGAAAAAGCTTGGCGTCTTTGCTTGGAAACAGGCTGAACTGTAATAGCAACCTTTACTTGACACTGCACCATGGTGCCAACATGCTAAACAAACAGAAATACTGTGCAGTGAAAGAGGCGTAAGAAAAATCAACTAAATGGTTTGGTGCCATAAATGATAGCATTTGCTGTGGAGTTGACAAACAAGAGGGGAAAGAGCCCTGCTGGCAGCAAGCATGCAGGGCCCTGCCACGCTCTGTCCCCGCTGTGCTGCACCAGGCACTTCCTCTGGACCATAATATGGTATGAAATATTATCATAAAAGAAGTACATCAAATGTAAAATGCTTTCTTCTTTAATTTTAATTAACTATTAGGTGGAAGTATGTTATTCTTTCTGTGAGAAAGATGTTTTAAAAATTGGCTTTGCTTCCATTTACAAAAAAATTGACAATGTGAAAAAATTATTGGCATAAAAAGTCAATGTATTAACTGATAACAAATAATCCTTAAAAAGAGAGCATTCATGAATAACTGTTGAGAAAATCCAAATTAAGACTTACAATATTATGTTAAAACTATCACCCTGATTTGAAAGCAAAGGAAACTAAAACTTGGGAAACTGGTTTTTTATCAAACCAGCGTGAGCAATCCCTCTGATTTTACCCCCAAAAATGAAGAAATTTGGCATAAATAGCTCAGGAAAAATGAAGATCCCAGATTATACATTGATATAATATGTTGGTGGCTCTCAAATTTGTAGTTATAACATTAATTGATGCTTGCTTTAACTGTAAGAGTTTACATTTAGCATCAAGTATGATTCTTAGAGAAAAATTATTCTTCCTAAATAAAAGACACTCCACATTTGTATATGTACACAAAAGACATTCATGGACTGCTAGTTTGTGTGAAAATTATTATTTCTGTTGGAACATTTTTTTAAAAATTGGGTCTGCATGAATAATGATTTCCATTATCCCAGGTTTTTTAACATTTCTTTTAAATGTCCCCCATCATATATTATTGATTTCCTTATAATAGCTCTGAAATAAAAAATATTTCTGAAAGAAAAAATATTTATTTTACTGTAATTCCCATCAAGATTTCAGAGGAAATGTTTTAGTTTCAGGCACTTTGAATGAGTGTGTACTCTTCTGATGTACTTGGGAGTTTGATAAATCCTCTGACTGTTTCCAAAATGTTCTCTTCAATGAACAAAGGTTTAAAACCCCGAAGATTTCAGGGTACTGCAGGTGTTTTGAGTTATAAACAAGACTAAATTAAAAGCTGTAAACCGGGTCAGATTACTCCAGTTTTGAATTAGAATCCTACTGTTCCTTATAAACCAGTTCCTCCACAAAAGCCAATTTCTTTCCATGGACCTCTGTAGAAAACAGCATTATCCCTGCACTTCAACTTTCACAGTGCTGCAATTAACCAACTGCATATTAACTGGTTACATAAAGATTTTATTCAAAGTACTCTGTTTATACAAAAATTGCCTCTGTTGAACACAAGACTCAGCCAATGCTACCAGGGAAACAGCCATTCTGTGCACTCTGTTAAACAGTACGTGGTAGGACTACTTTTCTTGCTGATTTGATCTGCATTGGGCAGAACCCACCAAGAGATATAATGAAAACTTTATCAGGGATATGATTTAGAAATTACTTTTCAGCCATGTTTTCATGATGACAAATATACAGAGAAAGGAAAAAGGACCCAATATCAGGTAAATTCGCACTAAGCAGCAAAAAGGATAAAATCCTCCCTTGATGCCCATGGACAAATTTTAGTGCAGGATCTTTAAGCAATACCTTGCCTCTTGCCACATTTCTGTATCGTTACCATCTAGCCTTCATTTATATTTGCTGCTTGGTAGAAAGCAAGATGGGAAGATCCCATCTGTCTTTGAAGGTGATAGCAAAGTGTTCACTGCTAAAATACAGCAGGAATACATTTCCAGAAAAACATGCCTTGTCTGTAAGCATTGACTGTAGTTGTCTTGACTCACATAATGCATATGTGTACTTAAAGAATGTTTGAAGAATCTCACATAGATAAAAATATGAGTCAGGTTTCAAACTGAGATAGACAAAACAGTAGGAGGAAGTACGGCCTTCTGTCTCTATGCCTTTTGAAGACACAGGATACTTTATTGGACTATATGTTAGATATTCATGTCCTCTGNTATCTATCTATCTATCTATCTATCTATCTATCTATCTATCTATCTATCTATCTGTCTGTCTGTCTGTCTGTCTATCTATCTATCTGTCTGTCTATCTATCTGTCTATCTATCTATCTATCTATCTATCTATGAGACCTGCAACTGTTCACATAGCCTGTTGATCTGGAGTTAACACTTGAGCCAGCTCTGGCTTCAAGAGAAAACAAAGCAGGCCTGTGGCCCTGGGAATTCTGAGATGAAAACCAGAATTGACTCCAAAGTGATCAAGCTGTAGAAAACCACATCCGGAACAGCATTCCTTCATCATGTTGTAAAAACAAGATACATCTGAAATTAACAGGTGAAGAACACACTGATATCAAATTGGTTTGGGGACCTTTTCTGACATGCTGAGTGTTCAGATTATTTGATTCTGACAGCTTGCTCCTGTCAGTAAATAAGGATTAAAAAAACCCATGGCACAAATAACTGTATGCTTCATCATTTGTTGCAAAGGCTTGGAGAATGGTTCAGTGTAGACAAAAGCAGAGCATTTTTGTGAATGTGTAAAAAAGGGAAATGTATTTGGTGAAAAATAAACTCTTTTGGAATAGTTCTGTCAATTAAACAGTATGAATAAAGGAATATTTTCCTGAATTTCTAGACAGAAGCCTGACAAAACCCCCTGAAATTCACTGTCTATCCATTTAATCCATTTCACTCTCCTGCTTTAAAGTGGTCATCACTACAGTTCCCACAAGGACCTCCCTCTCCCTCTCCTACTCCCTAGGAATGCTTCTGCTGGACCTGAAGTAGATCTTAGAAAGCCTCACAAGGAAAAGCACTAGTAGCTGCTCCTCTGTCTCTAGCAGCTAGGCTACTTCTAGCTCTCTTCCTACACACCCCTCTCCTCCCTTCCCACATCCCCCTGTTTCACACATCTAGCCCAGGAGGGCACATTTACAGTACCAGTTAACATAGAGCCCAATATTCAGGTGGGGGGGAAATAGTTCTTCTGGCTTTATAGCTTAGCCTCTCCCTTCCCTCACCCAAGCCCCAGGGACACCAAATGCTGGGCTGTCAAATATCAGAAAAAAATCTTTTTTCTGCTCCTCTGAACAATGTTCTGATTCTGTGAACAATGGAATTTCACTGGGAGTTGTTGCATTATTAGACCAGATACAAAATAGAGTCAATATGGAATATCAAACACAATTTTGAGTCAGACTAGAGGGTGAGATTGGCTCAGCAGGCCTTTTATAACTAAACCATACAAAAGTGTTTTTTACCATCATGGCGATTTTAGAGAAATGGATAATTAATGAAGAAGAAATACATTATCACCATTTTTCAGGTGACTACGAAGATAATTACCTTATCTCCTATGAATAATTGTACAAAATTTCTTCAAAAGGGCTGCACAATTTTTGATCATGCAAGATATGCAAGAAATTCAACTAAGTAAATAACAAAAAATGCTATCATGCCTTTTTCATGTCTCTAGCAGATAACTAAAATGTGCAGAACTCTAAAAATATGTGGTAGCAGGATATATAAGCTACATCTTTTCAACTTCCTTCTTTAGATATGTAAAGAAATTTAATTAAATGAATCACTGTATAAAGCATCACACTTTGAAAAGCACAGGCAAAAAGGGACATTTCTGGTATCTATGACCCAGACCAGAAACAACTCATATAATGAGCATTTCTTAAATAATATTAGTTTAATAGGTGGTTACAGATTTTTCAGATCAATCAAATCATATCCTCTCCACAGGGAGTGAGATTAAAGAGAGGGCTCATAGTCACCAACTTTAAATGCAGCAAACCGATCCTTATAAGCTCTCTCTCCAGCCTTCCTTTTCCTTTCCTCTTCCTCTTTCCCCTTCCCCCTCCTCCCCCTGCTCCATAAAGAACCTTTTTACTGTGGGCTCAATAAAATTGTTTTAAGGATACCTCCCACGCTCCCCCATGCAGTTCACCAGAGAAGTCAAATTAAGAGATTAAGACACTCTCAGGGCAATAGACTTCTGGCAAATTCAAGTACTCCTGGTTGGAATGTATTGCCAAAAGTACCCTGCTTGCTAAAACAAGTGGCACTGTGTAAGCAGCTGGCTGGGAGCAGGTCTGCTGATTGCTGTATTATGACACAGAGAGGGAAGGGGAAGATGCTTACTCAGATAACTGATCCAAGACCCTACTATAGCCAGTGCAATCACTTACTTGGAGGTCAGCAGAATTTAAAAGGAACCAAGTTTCTAAAGTACATAGGCATTCCTAGGTGTAATTAGTATTTCCCCAATGGTTATGCATTTGTCTTAAGTGTCCTCTTCAAAGATTATAAAAGAAAGTCGAGTATATCTTCAGAAAATATCCCTCCCAATTGCCTGGTTCTCAAATCACTCCCTACCAGGCAAACATATTAAGAGCTGTCTCGACAGATCTTGACAAACCACTTCTAGCAAGAAGGTAGCCACAAGTGCTTTGATTAAAACAGGTTCACAAAACTTCAGGCTCCATAGATCTGTTCTATTTTCAACTTCTTTTGAATTTACCATTGGAATTAACATGTATTATTAAGTTCCAGAATCTACAATCCTATGCTGGACTGCTTGCATTTTTTACACTGAGCAATGCCTGCAAATCCCATGAGCCCTTCTATGCAAGGAGAAGCAGCTTACTCAACATCCCCCACACCAAAGAAAACCAACAAACCCCCCACAAAAACTAACAGTGACCTTTGTCTCAGTTGAGTTATAATTTAAATTTAACAAATGGAGACAAAACTTTGAGAAGAATGAGTGTTCTGTTTTAGGAGAACAACTACTCCTGCTTATGCAGCTTCTTAGAGGAATTGCCTCCCTGCTGCCACAGTTTTCTGAAGTGCACCTAAACTTCTAGGTGTGTTAGCATGATCGTTGCATTTGAATTTCAGATAAGAAATTAGTCTTTTCCAGTCTGAGGGGAATACTTTGACTTTTGTTAAGCAGCACAAAGGGTCTGCATCAGCATAATAGTAATGCAATTATTATATCCTAACAAACAAGACAGGGTGAGTAAAATAATTATCAAGATGAGATCAAGCTGAAATTGGTGTGTTGCAGCAGGAACTGGAAGCTGCAAAGGAAAATTAGGTATGAGTGCTTAAAAACTGCAACCCTGTACAACCCGAGAAGTTGATGTGATGAGGAGGTACATCATCAACACACCACCTCTGGTCCAATTTTGTTTTCAGTTGGGTAGGTGAAAGCCAGCTAAACCAGTGGCATCAGAAAGCAGCATCTTCTAATATGAAGAAGAAATAAGTCCAGTGCCTTCTGCAAACTGCTACTGAAAGCACTGAACTGACGAGTAGCAATTACACACCTGCTCACAGGGCTTCAGTCGGTGAATTGGCACCACAAGCAAACACTGGAGTTAGATATGTGTGCAGTAATGTTTTCACACACAAATATTTTGCTTGAATAAAACAGAAAATGCATAATTAGGAACAAAAAAATGAGAAAAATATCAACTAATCACAAATTTTCTTGGAGGAATTTTTACTGGTTTTGTTTTAGTGCTCCAAACACTTCACTGGAGATTTTGTGAAATAAAAAATAGGCATACCTCGGCATAGCTCTGCTAGGGCAGACTGAAAAATATAGAGACAATTCCTTTCATAAATACACTGACAGAAAAATGGAGTTCTCACAGTTATAAAAATGAATCCTTCTGGAGCTGTCCTCCAGAAATATAGTTTACTGGTAAACAACCTGAAAAGACTCATCTGAGAGATATCTCCATTAATTTTCAGACATCACATTACAGGAGGCAAGCACACGGAGGAGGTAAGGAGTCTGGAACCCATCCATGTAACAGGCTCTAATTATAACTCGTGTGTCATCTTTCCAATAGACTGGGTGTTTACGAGAAGCTGTCACTGGCGTTTGACATATGGGAGAGCAATTGGGTTGATCAGGGGTTTTAACCTATGGGGTCCTGAGAGGGTCTTATTTCTATTTCTGTTTTTACTTCTCAGTGCAGTGGCATACCGTCAGGTGCTGTAGAGCTCCAACAAGGGTGAGTAGACTGGTTTTCCTTGGTAGTCAGCAGAGAGAGTTGACCTCTGGAGGCCATTTTAGAGCACTTAAGTTCATCATTGTTGTTTACTTAGGGAGCTTGGATTCCTGAGAGAAGACACATAAATCAGGTCATTTCTGAGCATTAAAAAATGCCTCATCATTAAAATTTCAATAGTGCATATCAATCTCATAAGTAAGTGCAGAGCTTGATCAGAATTTGCTTTTATTCTTTTCCTGCCAAGGTGAACAAGTGAGAAAGAGCTTTGGAGTAGCTTTATCTGGTGACCTCATTTTTAATGACTGATTCCTATAAAATGAGTAGAATGAGCAACAGGACATAGCCTTGTACAAGTGAGTGTACTTTAAGAGAACACCCTCGTTCATACAAATTACTGGAAAGCTCTTTTAAATAAGTGTCTTGAAAGTGTTTGTGTTTTTTTCACCCATTTTACCTGTTAGATTGACTCATATGAGTAATGAGGTGGTATATAAAGAACGGCATCCTTTGCTGCTGATTTGTGCCCTTTGTGCAGATCCAAAGGATGATCATCATGGGTCAGTATTTAAGTTCCTTGAGAAGCAAAGTCAACATGATGTGAGAATTTGAAAGAATCATATGAAAGAGAACCTTGCAATTAGCCGATTGGGTGCCTGAATGGAACAAATTTTGATTCTCTAGTCTCATATTTTTAAAACTCAAGTCATAAAAATACAGAATTTCTTTATTAATTAATAAGGAAATTACACAGGTGATATCTAGCCTGGTGAGCAGCTGCCCAGTAAGGTTAAGTACTCTGAACTTTTCACTTGGGGATTGAGTTCTAAATAAGAATCTTGGAAATCCAGCCAGGCCTCTGTTGTTATTGGTTACTCAAATTAATTTTTTTAAGTTTTTGGGTTTTTTTACATTAATTTGATTTTACACTGTCTAGAAACTTATTAACATATTTTTGTCATAGTTCCAAATTTGATCTGAAACCTTTCTGTTTTCCTGGACTGAAGAATAAGGGCTTGCATGGGTGCCCACGCACACAAATATACAGAAACAACTCTCCACCTACAAAATACCAGTAAAGAAAATCACCATATCAAAGCAGAAATGCCAAAATCTAGGTAGAGAACCACAGAACTGATTTAACACAACCTATTTAGATTCTTTAGGTGTTCTGCAAGATTAAAAGTATCTTGGGTTTTTTTTTTTAATCACCATTCTCTTAGGACAATGGACTTATCAAAAGGCAAATAAAATTGGATGTTTTCAAGGAAGCAGTGCTTCAATAATAATGATGAAATTCCTGCTGTTCCATGACACTGAGGGGACTGTACCTTATCTTTCCACAGTGACTGCCTGCAATGCACTGACCTACAAGATCCTTTCTGGACCTGTATTTCTTTATGTAGCTGACAAAGAAATTAATTTGAATAATTTTCAATTCTCTTTGTTATTTCTAAATGTCTTTACAGCATTTGTGTGTTTCATGTGAAAGAAAGAGGGAAAATACTGGACATTTTTTAACAAGTAAACCCACAGTTTCAGCTGATTGTTAATTTCCAGAGAACAAAGCTTATTGCGAGCCATTATGAGTTTGAAGTAAATAATATTGTTGTGATTCAACCCCAGCCAGCAACTAAGTACTCCCCCCGCCCCTGATGGGGAGAAGAATTGGGGAAAAAAAGCAAACCCCGTGGGATGAGATAAGAACAGTTTAATGACTGAAACAAACCCAAACATACTAATAATACTAATTAGAATTATAACAATAGTCATATTATTTTTATTTAAAATGAGAGAGAGAAATTAGTAAAACCCAAGAGAAACAAGGGATGTATAATTCATTTTCTCCACCTTCTGACCAACGCCCAGCCCATTCCTGTGCAGCAATTAGCAGGACCTGACCAACTTCCCCCAGTTTATTGACTGAAAACAACATTCTATGATTCTTTGCCCATTTTGGATCAGCAGTCCTGGCCGTGCTCCCCCAGATTCTTGTGCACCTGCTCACTGGCAGAGTGTGGGACACTGAAAGGTCCTTGACTCAGGGTAAGCACCACATAGCAACAACCAAAACATGAGTGTGTTATCAACATTATTGTCACACTAAATCCAAAACACAGCACTGTACCGCTGACCAAGAAGGAATGAAATCTATTCCAGGCAACACCAGTGTCTGGGTTTATTAATATTCTATATTTTATGTGATTAGTAAAGTTCAATATAAAAGGCTCTGACTTGTAACAGCTTTTGAGTAAAAGGGATTTTAGCAAAGCAAGAAGTTAAACACCATTTTTTTCTCATTCAGCTATATTTCTTTAACATAAACTCAAGCAAATTTCAGGGATGATTAATCAAAGTAGTCAAGATCTGTTCAAATCTGTTGTTCTTATGAATTCCCTCCTAAACACCACTTCAAATCTCTAAGATTACTATTATGCAACTGCATTTATTATGAAAGACTAGAATGAGCTAAGGTGGCTATCTATCATTATTCACACATCAAACAATAGTGTCATAGACTGAATAAGGAAGTTACAAATTATTTGTGCAAATACTTCTTTATTTTTCAAAGGTTTTTTCACTATTTGTCATTAGTCTCCATAAAGGAGGTGCTAGGGCAGATCCACTGCCAAATGTAACACTCATTACCCCGAGCAAACTCATTGAGAAGGGATACTCAGGCCACTGAAATGTCAGCTGTAAACAGCTGCTGCTCGAGTGGCTGACTTAATACTTGTTCACACCAAGCACAGCAACAAAACCTCTTCTATTTATTCTACTTGGTATGAAACGTCCCCACATTTCCAGTAAGGGACCTAGCTTTGGCCCAAATTCAGCAAAATATTTAACCTGTGATTACTGCTCTAAAAAGATGATTTTCATCCTGCCTACAGGCAAGAGCTGCATTTTTGCTGTGTTATGGGACAGCAAAAGCAAGTAGCACTGCACGAGGGGAGCTGGTTGGTCAAACCACAGAGTTGATTCTGGGGACCCAAACTCCATGATAAGCCCATTTCCAGCAGTTTTACCCTGACCCCACTCAGTCTGCTTGAGGCACTGGACATCCACCTGCTGCTGCAGCACATGCTGTGCCCTCTGAAGCGTATCATATCCCCTCAGCTCAGCTTCAGCTGTAAGGCAGCCTCCACGCTCAGCCTGAGTGGGAAGAACTGAATTACAGGAACAAGTGTCAGCTGCGGATTTGTTTCAAAAACACACTCCTGACCAAAATTAATACGCTAATGTAGATATGGCCTAAGTGAACCCCTGAGCTTCCTTGCATTCAGCCTTAATTAATGTTTTTTCTATGTCCTTCACTTTTGTCCTTGACAAGAATTTAGGCAAGAATTATTGGTAATAAATCTCCAGAGCCTATTTTATGCAGGCTTATATCTGTGGCTGAACTGCAGTGGCAACTTCGGGGGAAGTGACCTTATCCAAAGCTGTTTGGATACACTACATTCCACTAATGCAGGGATTTGTCCATAATTCTTTAACCAGTTCCTTGTTATATTTAAACTCGCTGTTCTGCCCCTCCAGCAGATTAGCTTCTCATTGTCATTCAAGGGAATATCAGTCTTTAAAATAAAGAAAAGCCCAGTTTGTTTGCAGGGATTTAACAATTTTATATGGATCTTCTGGTTCTGTTCAAGTCAATGACTATTTCTTTCTTGGTGTGTGTGAGAAAAATTTGAAATCTGAATCTAGATAGCAAATTAGAATCCAGATGTTCTAAAGCAAAGTATTGTTCTATAGTATGACCAGCATGAAAAGTAGGGAATATTTAGTGCTTAAAAAATACATTTAAAAGGAGAAGCCGTTCAGTGATCATCTGTCTTTTAATTCTTGGTGAAAAATAACAGACCTTCCCCCATGCCAGTTAAAGATGATTGATCAAGAAAGGTAATTTTATCCTTCAACCACTTCTGCACTGACCTGAACCTGACAGAGTTCGGTATCATTTAGCTTAGCTTTATTTAAAAACTGAATCTAGTTCTCAAATGAAAATGCACAAACTCAGGAGCCGAAGCAAGACACATTAATTGTGTGGCATTTCTTAGACTCTTAATGTTACATCTAATAAATTTAATGAATAAAATGTTAATAAAAGTATTCTTAGCACAGTTTGTGATAAGAATGAATGTTTCTTACATGTTTCAATGACCAGTCTGGCATTTAGTTCAGTAGGTTGGCATTACTCTGAAAGTAGAATCTGACTCATTGCCTAAAACTGTATGGGATACTGTCAACTTCTGCATTAGCTACAGTATGATGATACTTTCCATGATGCCTTGCATTTCTGTGCATTTGTCCTGTCTTGATGAGATAAAAAATATTAAAGGGGGAATCAAGGCATAGGGATGCTACCTTTGAAACAACAGATGTCCGATGGAATAACCCATGTGTCCTAGGGTGACTTTATGACGCTGGTATCCCCAGCTGTCTTCCCTTTTTGTGTTGGATATTTTGTCCTGTACCTTTAAGGCCAGAGCGAAGAGGAAGCACGCAGTTTGTTTGGGGAAACTGCTCAACTCCTACACTCTCTTTGGACTGCGCTGTCTTCAGACAGACAGACGGAGAGGTTTCTTTTCCTTTTTAATTAGTTTTTGGCTAGCTGAAGCAGAGAAGCTCCCTGGACAGATTCTTTGCCTTTTTCCTGGGACAGTTTAAACCTGTCCTGGACTGCAAAGCCCAGAGAGGCACCGGGAGCTCGCACCTGCGGCCCAGCGGGGCCTGGACGGCCTGAGAGAGACTGAGAGAGAGCTGAGCACACCCACAGCAGGGACACTTTCATTCTGGCCTTCCCTTTTGGAGTGGCGAGAGGTTTTATTGTTTCATATTATTCAATTGTTGGTGCTTGTGGGCTTTTGTTTGTTAAAGAAATAGTTTTTTCCACTTTTTCTCAGAGGAAGTTTATTCCCGGACCAACAGAGGGAGGAGGGGCTGTTTGGGCTTGCTTCCCAGAAGATCCTATTTGGAGGTTTCCTCCCAAATTTGCCCTAAACCAGGACATCATGGGACAGGGCTGGTGCTGAGGCCTTGGTGTGACCTGCTGCATACACAGCCCACAGGCAAAGCACGGTTTTGAGCTTTGTGAACCAGTACCATACCTCAGCCTGTCACCCATGTGGAAGCAGATGGGTTCTTCAAATGGAAAGGATCTTGTCCTGAAAGCACAGGGGTTTGATCCTGGTCATGAATTTGAGTAACGTGAAGAATCCAAAGAGGGGGCGTCACTGAGGGTGCTCAGTGCCTCTAAACTCAGCTTCTCGTGCATCTGGTGTTGCAGCTCACAGCCTCATTTCATCTGCTGCTGTCATAGACCTTACTCCTGCCTCTCCATACATCCCTGCATTACACAAAGTAATTAAAACAAGTGAAGTGTTTAATATCATTATAGGATAAATAATTTTAAGCAATTTCCTTCATATTTTTAGCATTCTTGCTGCTTTTTCATAAGATTTAATGTTGCCTTTGAAATCATAATCGATGATGCTTCTTTTTCAACATAAACTCCTTTGAGCAATAGGTGATTAGAAAAACTTTTTCCCAGAAAAGCAGCATATCAATTTTATTTATACCAGTGAAGGAAATCCCTGAATAAACAGATATTTACAGAAATATTACTCTAAAATTAGAATTTTCTCAGGAAACTACAATTTATTACACTATGTTTTTCTTGATCAGTGTATCATGAGTTTGAGCATAAAGTTGGTAGCTCAAGTATAAAAATCACTTGCTACAGATCTATCAGTTTTACGAGTCCTACCAAACATCATCCCTGTCTAGTACCATTTAGGCTTATTTGCAGGAAAAGTGGAAACCCCAATGAACCAAGTTTGGCATTTGAGTCTTTTGCCAAGCTACTTGATGGTAAATTTCTCCTCAGACTTCAATACTGCAGAAGTACATTTTCTTTTTTGCAGTGACAATGCCTTATTTATACAGGCAATATCCCCTATAAGGACCTTACAGAAAGGTTCGAGATAAAGATAGTTGATAAACTGGAGAACATCCCATTAATCAAGTTTTGTCCAATTTCCTTGAAAATTACTTTTTAGTTCTTTCCTTACAAGCCTATTTTCTATTGTTTGTATGGTCCTTAAGCTAAAACTTAAGCCAAGTTTATCGTATTGCCATTTCGTGTTTGTGTTTGAAGATCTGCCACAAGACAGCCTTATTAAAGGGATTTGTATTTTACTAAATATGGAATTCAACCCTAATTTTCCCTAGGTTGAAAGATTTCAGGCAGTGGGTGCGCAGCCATCATCAGGGAGTTGACCCCTGGTTTCTCCCACTTCTATTCACATTTCTGGGCTCTGCTTTTTCCTGTTGCTTTTTCTTTTTTTCTCTTTTCTGTTTTTTTTCTCTCTGACAGGTCATGATGTCATATGCAATGCAGGGAACTAATGCTGTCTGCTCTAAGAGTTGACCTCAGCCCAATCTTCATCTGTGAAGTGGGATGTAATGCTCTTGCTTTTCCAATCATGGAAAGTAGCAAGTGCTCTTTTTTGAATCTTCCCAAGCAGTCAAGAAATCCAGTTCCAGTGGTTTAACTGTCATTAGTGGTAAAAGTGTCCTGATTGAAAGGAAATTTTTTCTCTTTTATGGTAGCAGTAACATCCTATTTATGGTAAATTGTTAGGAAGGAAAGGAAAAAGAGAATTAAGACCTTTTGATCTTAAGAACTGGTTATCTGGCTTTAGACCTGAAAATGCTTTAACAAAATGCCATTCAAGGTTTTGGTGGTACTACCACTTAAGCACATGAGAAGCTATTCTGCCAGTCCTAAAAGAATCATTAAGGTATCCTATGATAGTCCTACCTGTAGAAGCCATATAGCCACTTACAGGTATTTTCCATATGGTTGCCTTAGTAGCAACTGAGTTTTTGCATTCCCTTTAAATATAAATATGAAATAATTAGATACTGTTTGATCATGGGCACTTGTCAAAATGTTAGGAATATTAACATTAATAAAAGTTGAAGGATTTTTTACTGGCTTAGGACAAATTAAATCCAGAAGAAAATTTTCCGCATAGCTGTTTAAAGGCTGTTGTTTAGGAAGATCAAACAGCTGCATGTCTGAATTGGAGCACAGGGTTTCTATTCTTATCACTAACTGACTCACTTTCACTTTGTGGGAACAGATAAGAAAATGATTCTTGTTGCTGGGGTTTTTTTAGAGAAATGATAAGCAAAGGGATACATGGTTCACTTCATCTGTGGCCATCAGGTCCAGACAGGAATATTATATTGAGACTGGTTTCTCATTACGTATTCATACATCTCTGGCCAGTAATGTACCTGAGCAATTGAAAAACTCCCTGGGAATTTACTAATGACAAGGGAGGGAAAAAAATTAAGTGTGATTACTTGCTCGTTATATAGCATTAAAAATGACCATGGAAACAACTGAGTCTACAGCTCTCAGACCCAGTCCTGCAGCTGTAAGCTTTTCCCCAGAGATTCCAGGTTTTTTTTTATTGGGTTTACAAATATAATCGAAGCTGAAGAATCAATCTATAGTGCTAAAATATAACAGTGGCTGCCTTTTTCTTTTCTGTTCAGTTTAAATATCCAGTCAGGAACAGCAGCTTCAAAAAAAAAAGAGAATTTCTACCATTTCCTCCTATTTTTAGTGAAAGTGGAGAAACTCCAGCCGTAGAGAAACACTCATTCCCTTCTGCTCCTGTGACAATCTGCCATCCTTCACGACTGGATCTTGTCACATTGTGAAACAACTTGTGAATCAGAGAGTCTGTACCATAACACAGAGAGTGGGAGCTTAGCAAACAGAAGCCCACAACACTTGAGGCTTGTTTCAGTATGTTACTCATTATTCAATACCCACTATCACTTAGAGAAATTGCCAGAGAGAAACTACCACACAGGTTAAACTGTTTACTGTACCTTTTCTGTACATTTCAGAGGATAAGGTGTGAATATTCAATCAGATGTTGAGGACTGAGGACAAGGTGTGCCAAAAAGGCCAACTTTTACCTCTGAGAGGAAGCAAGGATGATTCTGCTGATGATTTTCCCATATTATGCAAGCATTATGAAGTCCAGCTAATGAGTAGCAGTCAAAAGGCCAGCACATCTATTCATTAATCATTGCATGCTCTTGTGGGTCCTTTTCACTGAATTAGCTACATCTACAATTAAATAGTACTTTATCTGATGTTAAATCATATTATATTCAAAGACTTCAATCATCTTGAATATTGATTGTATTGCATGAGCTACCATGCAATTAAAAGATTATTCAATACCATACCCACAATGCAACCATAAATGATTGAAACAAGAAAAACAAAAATATTTTTGTACAACTTCCACAATCGGTGATAGTAAAGTAAGAAAGCTAAAGAAATCTCATATTTCCTTACAAATATTTGAAGTTTAAAAACTTGATTCACTTTATACTGTTTAAAAATACAGAAAGGGCCAGCACCAATTTTATGAGGTGGTGTTAAAACTCCTCGTCCTGGAAAGTGAACCCATGTCCTTCCACAGAAGAATCTGGGCCTGGCAATGATATTACTGAATTCTTTAGACCATCATCTCAAGAAATCACTTCTTATAAGGAACATTTATTCCAATTATAATCCCATATTTCATCTAATACTATGTGAAAAGGCTAAGATAGTATAGTGGTTCACTGACATTTACATTTAGAAATGTATATCCCATTAAGCACATTCAGATCCTAACTTTTCAAAACACAGATGTTCACATACACTGACTGCTGAAATCTTCAGACTTCAGATTCCAAATTTAGTACAGATGTTTTATTTAAGTGCTTTCAAATGCAATTTTTTTTTTTATTTTTCTCCTTCTTCTGTTAAACATTTCACTATTAGCAGTCACTTAAAACTGGTTACTCAAACTTTATTTTAAATATATGTGACCCAAGCAGTATAAAGCAGATTCTGCTTCTCATTAAATCAATCAACTTGTAGGCTCACAGGAATTAACTTCTTCTAGTAACTAGATTTTCAGTAGTTCACAAAGTGCACTGTAAAATTAGAACATATCTTTTTTTGTTTGAGCCAAGAATTTCAGGAGATTTTTATTTTCCAGTGTGCATTTGCTTTTTTTGTAATAACTTCATGTTGCTCAGCCATGCTCCAGCCTAAAATCCACTATGATCCTGAGATCTTTTTCTACAGCACCTCTGCCTCACCTCTTGTTCCTCCCTTCAATGAGAGTAGATGTTATTCTGCCACAAAAGGAGTGGCGTTGGTGTTCAGTTTTTCTCAGATCTTTTTGATTTCTAACCTTGCGCTTGAATATGCTGACACCAACAATGTCTGCAAATTTATTGAGCACAGTATTTATTCCACTATTCAAGTAACTAATGAAATTACTGAGAAGGACATCTCTGAACTTAAACTTTTTGCGTTTCTCCCATTTGATACATGAGTTGGTGGTGACTTTGAACCATTGTTAACCTTGAAAACTATATTCAGAAAGAATACGAATGTTCTAATTTCATTTATACAGCTGTGATACCTCGTTTTTTCCAGTTACCACAGTGATATCAGAGAGTTATTACCAGTACTGAAAGAAGAAAACACATTTCTGAGTCTTCAAATCTAATGTCTTTACTTTGTTTAGTTTGTTGATTTAAAGACAGCCCTTAGGAGAAGTTAGAGCAATTTATCTTTTGTTTTGTTTTTAAAAAGCACTTCAGCTACTGTGTACACAAATCCCCACTAACGACTTAATTAAAAAAAGTAATCTCTAGATGTGGTTTAAAGAAATACAGATGCATCATTTAGTCTTCACTGTCCTCCTGCAGGATTTCATTCAGGAAAGCATTCAGGCATACAGATTTCATTACCGAAATAGATGGAAACATCGGCTCGTGTAAAAGCTGCGAGCACAGGAGCAGAAAGGCAAGATCGGTTTTTTTCTGCCTTTTTCTTTTTTTTTTTTTTTTCAATTTTTTTCCCCAGCGCTGTTTCTGCTTTGTCCCTTTCCCAAATCGTTTGTCTGCGCAGCTTCGCGGGCTCCCTCTGGTGGGTACAGGGCAGAGGTGTTGCCTCCCTTGCGGCCGCACAAGAAAATCCGTAAGACTGATTGAATTAGCATCTCTTGCTCCAATAATAATTAAGGAACCAGCGGTTTATTAAGGTATAAAGCTCCTTGTAGTCTAAGTGTGCAATCCAGATCATAATAAGCTTCCTGAGCTAAAAAAAAATTGAAAAGTCTACAATGATTCCTTTTTCTTTCCCCTCAATTTCTTCTGGGGTTTGAAAAGTAACTAACGGATAGATTAATATCCCATAATACCCATGTGAATAATCCAAATAAAACACCTAAAGACAAAATTTCAGGTAAGTGGCTTTTAATATCTCTCTTTACTCAGGCAAAATTCTCCAATAATCTGGATGCTATATTTTCTCTTAGCTGGCAGTCTTTTCTCCTAACTCAGGTGTGGATGTGCATTTTCTGTTGATCCCCAGGATATTGCAAACTAGCATGGGACAATTTCTAGGTCAAATCCCAGTAGATACAGCCCTCTTTTGGGTAGATATCCAGCCAGTTATAACATTACTAGAAACTTCTAAAAATATTTCCACAATCAATATAATGAAAAGTCTCCTCCAAAGGCTCAAGGAAAAGAAGCTGGTTTTTGCTGGTTTTTCTTTTAATTAGACTAATAATATTAATAATTTTATATGGTAATTCTTTGTATTAGACCAGAATTATTTGAAATTGGAAGAAACACAGGAAAGTTTGCAGCCCCAGATCACAGGTCATATGCTTGACAAGCCTATTTTACCTTTTTGCAGATTAAGACTTCTAACAATTATTACCTTTTCAGAACTTCATACGGTTTAAACACCTGTATTTCATTTCCAAGAAACAGCTAAGTACAGAGATAATGAGAAACAGACACTGAGTGATAAATACATATTTCTATGATCATGTCTTCAACGCTACAAAGCTACCTGCTCTTCAGTGTGTCCAGAAAAGAATGGTCTCAGGTAAATTTTGGCTGTTGGAACAAATCTGTGGAACAGCTTTAGACAGCTCAACACATCACTGCTGATGATGCACCCCTGTCCAGGGATAAGATGTGCTGGTGTAATCTCCTTTCATGAAGTTTATGATGGTCAACATTGTGTGTATGGACACAAAACTGTGTTTTACCTACAGACACTTAGCAATGTAATTTGTCTGACATAATGACTATAGAGAATCCCTTGAGAGAATTTCAGCTTCATTTTAAGTCCTTGCCAATAGTACATTGTTCTCCACTTCGCATTAATAGAGCCAAACTGTTGAAGAAAATATGTAATTTATTACACAATTTTTGACATTTTAGTGTTGACTAATAAATAAAAAATAAGCTATTTCTATGACACATATATACTTATACACACTATCTGTGTGCAAGTGGCCATGAGTAAGTTGGATATTGGTTGATTCAAGTTGATCTGCATTAGGTTTTCCACAGTGCTTTAATGAACATTTGTTGGTTTCTTTTCTGTAACCTAATGTAGCAAAAATTTCAAGCATTGAAAATTTCCTTCAGAATCTTCATAAGGAAATGTGTACCATAAAAGCCTAGTGCAGAATTGTCCTAAGACAATTTAAACACAAACCCATTCTCTGCAATCATTACTTCGTAATTTTGGCCCTCTCTTTGACACATATGGTTTCCTATAGTGTTGCAAAGAAATTGTGTAACTGCAAACATCTTGTTCTGAGAAAAGATCACAGTATAAAATAATAGGAAGAAAGGCAGCAAGCTCATGAAACAAAATCCCTGAAGTACTTCAATTTCATTAAATTCAATTTGGATAAGCTCTGCTGCGGATTTAACAGCACTACTCTGGGTTCTCTACATCTCAGAAGAAATGTTTTATGTGTTGATTATTTTTCCTACATGGAAAAAAAAGCTGAGTTGCTAATTCCATCTCCAGGAAACAACTGATAGATACAACTGATGGATAGTAGTCTTGACATAATATTTTTGGGTAAGAATAGAAAAAGATCATATTCATTAATAAAGACTTCACAACTGAAACAGTTTATTGAAAATTCTCAGATAGATAAAATGAGCTATCGATTCACTCCAGATGTCTCTTATGTATATTTTTCTTTCAAAAGTCTTTAATGGAAGTGTATAAAAATAATCGGAGAAATATGACTAAAGTAATTGAAAAGTGGTTTTACTCCTTAGTTTCTGCAGCCATATTTTTTCCCTTCAGTCTTTCAGTTTTTCCCTAAAAAAATTAAAACAAACACAGGCCACCATAACAAAACTAAAAAGCTTTCATTTTAATTCATGTTACCATGTTAAATTCTTAAATGACTAGGTGAATATAGGATGAGGATTTCTTTAGTAAATAACTTTTTATAAAATGTCAAAACCTGATAGAAAATTAATACAAACTGACAAGGTTCCAACTGAGCCAAATTTCATCACTGGTAGATCTCAAATTCAGTGAACCTAAGAGTTCACTCTAACTTATTTTTTAAAAAAACAGAAACAGGTTCACAATCTTATGCCAATTCTGTAATTTACTAAATTGATGCTGTGATTGATTTATTTCTGGACAATTATTTGTGGGATATCAGTGGAAGATGAACAGAATTACTCCAAAAATTTACTTTTTATTTCAAAATAGTAGTTTCAAACGGTGGTCTCTGGAGTTATTTTAAAAGGGGAAAAAAGAAAAGTTATAGCGATAATCCATCAAGATAAAATGAGTTAGTGTGTCTTCTTTTTCACACCAAATCCAAACTAAAACTAAAAATCAATTTCTTAAAAAATCAAAGAAAATACAGGAATCATTTCTCTTCTGACACTCAGTTTGTCACTATATTAAATATGAACCACCCTCTTTGCATGTTGATTTACACAGGTTACTCCCAGATTCCTTGGGGTGAAACACCTCAAAAATAGTGTCATGAGGGCATTTGATGACCAAGAGCAAACACAGCTTCTCATGCTGAGCTGTTGACACAAAGGACTGGGCTGCACACAGGACTGACAGGAAAAGTTGGATATGTAAAGGCACAAAGTATGGATGCTCTGCCATCGAGTCTACTTGCAATGCTTCTTCAGGACAAATTATATAATCCTCTCGATTCACTAAAAATGATCATTGTACACCAAGGCACGTTGGTATTTTCCTTCCAAGAGGAAAAGGAATCTTTGTATATTGGATCAAATTTTTACCCCAAGTTCCTCCACCAGTGCACATGTGTGAATCTGAACTGTCTCCAGCAAGGGCTGCTTGTATCCAAATATTGAAAAGTGTCTGCAAAAGCTGACAGAGTACACCGTTTTCCATATTCATAGATAAGAGAGGAGCATGCTTAAATTGCTGCACTAGGAGGGTGAGTAAACAATAACAGAGATTTCTGGCTGTAAATGATAGCTGAGCACTGGGAGTGTCTACAAAGGTGGTGGGGTTTCCATCGGTGCCGTTGTTTTAGGATAAATAGGTATTTCTGAAGATTGGTTACACATGATCAATTGTTCTTCTTTCTGATTTCTGTTTGCCCTTGGAGATGTGGGGCAGACAGATTAGGAACTCCTCCAGCAAAACCCTCTTCCATGGAGCTCTGCATATGCCCAGTGAGTCTTGAGAGATGAGGGAGGGGAAAAAAACCACATCTATAATTTTGGTGAAGTTCAAATAAACCCTGAGTAGTAACACCTCCCGTGAAATGTCAGAAAAATGAAAAATAGGATGAGTTTAATGATCTGGACTCTGAATGAAGCCCTCTCCCAGAGTGAATTAAAACACTGCACAACTAAGCCTGAATCCATAAGCTTCAACTCAGGCAGTTACTAAAACCAATAAAGAAGAAAATTCTGGCTCAAAAAAAACCAAGCTTAAGCTACCACTATCCACAGCAATAAAGTGTTTCAGTAATTACCTGAAAGGAAATTTGGTCTCTGTTCTGTCAGGAAAAATATTGCAAGAACTGGGAAAAAATTCACTAAAACCGAGAGGGCTGGCAGCAGCATTGAAATTGGCTTCTGCCAGACCTGAAGTTGAGACCTATGGCAACCATGGAATGAATTTGCTGTGCTGAATTCATCATTTTGATCTCTGTTTGTTAATTCCCTCTCTTTGGATTCTGATGCAGCCAAAGTCCTAACAGCAGTAAAGTGATGTGCAGCATACAAACCTGTAAAGGAAAATAATCTTTTAGTCATCCCCAGAACTTTGTAACTGGAATTAATTTTGTCAGGTTATTTAACTAGAAGATAGAAGATATATTTTGTAAAGCAGACAGGATCTGATAGTAATTCTAATAGTAGTTCTAATGAAGACTATTGAATCTTCATTAGGTTTTTTGTTTCCTGACTCACAATTTGTATGATGACAGTCTGACATACAAAATTAGAAGAAATGGTGAACGAGCGGTTTTTGTCTACAAAAATCCTGTTTTTCTTTACTACATCTTTGCAAGGCCTTTGCACAGCTACAGAAGTATATTTTTACTATTTTCTTACACACTATAAATCTCTGCTTACATAGGTATCCATACAAAAAAAAAAAAAGAGTCAATATTCCAAGAAAAATCAAAATTATGATTTATACACTTTTTTAGGCATGATGCCTCCAGGAAAATGGCAACCCAGTCACATTTTTTTCCTTTATAGGAAAAATGAACCATATTTGGGGCCATCTCCATGCTCTTTGGCAAGGTGTATAATAAGATTTTGCTTCTTTTGAATCAGGAAGACTGGTGCCAAGCCAAGTCCAGGGTGCTGCTGACACACAAGCCCTTTCTGAGTGCTGTGGAGAGCCTGAAGGAGACAAGGTTGCTGCTACTGCTGCTGCCAGGATGGAGGAGAGTGTGGAGGCAGCAGTAACTGCTGGGAAAGGTGTCCATCGTGTCCGTCCACTGTCCACTGCCCACCTGTTTTCTCCCTTTGCCCAAAGAAATGCCCCAGTGACCAAGGTCTGCAGGGCTGGACAGTGAAGTCCTGGCCTTTTCCCCTACTTCAGATGTTGACTGCCTCTGTCTTTGCCTGGAGCTGACCCCAGACAAAGCAACCTGCAAATTCCTGGCTGCTTTGCCAGCAGACCACCCCTGCTTCAGCTGGAATCATGCTTTCCAAGGTACTTCTTTCTACTGTAACCTTTTTCAGCCTTGATAATTTTGATGGCAACATCACGACTAAGGCAACTTCTTGAGCCTATATTTCTGTTTTTCCTGTATAGAAACATGATGCTCATTTTACAGAACTTAAGCCTTTCTTAAGCCCCACGACCTCACTCCAGTCAGTTGTACATTTTACAATGCAGTTTGAAGGTAGAATAATTGTCCATTTAAAAGACTTCTGCCGCTGCTGTGCCCATGACCTGGATATCTGCTGCATTCTCCTGAGTTTGGTAAGACCTGATCTATTGTGTTATATTGTATTACAAGTGTTCATCAAAATACACTTGATTCTGTTTTAGACAAAACACAGCTGTGTTTTTATGCACAGGCAAGTTGCTTCTGCAGCCAACATTAAAAAGCATCCCATGGAGTAATTGTCACAAATCAAGGAAAATGAAACAAGCAACTCTCTTCAACAACTATAAAGCAAGTTCGTGTTGTTAGTCTGTGGTGTTTAGCTTTTGGCATTTTTTACAGAGAAAGTTTCTGGGCATTGAATAAAGCATGGATACATGTTCCTTTGTAAAATTTTGAGGCTAAAACATAGTACTTTAAAGCAGTAAATAGTAATACAAAGTACGAATGGGATTTTAGAAATTTAGCTTCATATTTACTTTTGATCACCTGTATTTTAAGGCTTTTTTAGAACTGATTTTTAAGAACTGAAATAGAGAACTAGGAGGAAAAAAAATCAGCACAGGCTCAGACATGGAATGACAATGGCTCTCAAACGTATATGGGCAGATGTTTACTTCTTTTTAAATGTCAGCAGGAAGAAATAAGCTTCAATTTATTGGTGATACTTCTCCACTGTGGAAATCTGAATGTAGTGACAACTGTGACCTGAGGGTTACATTATTCCCAAGAACACAGATAGAAGGGGAGTTAATGATTATAGATGCTTGACTTTTACATACTAGTAACTTTATAGAGGGTGAATCAAATGTTGGTTATGAATCATGGACTTTTTCATTTGGCTTTTAAATTTTATTTAAAGTTCACATCTGCCTTTAAAATGAAAATTTCTACTCCAGGAATTTGTCACAAAGAAAAATAATGGGGTACGATTGATTTGACTGTTGCGTCTGACCTTGTTTCACAAATAAATTAAAAGAGTCAGTCTTCAAAATAAATCTGTTTTCAGTCTTGTGTTTTATAAACAAAACATGCCCAAATCTGGAGAATATTTTTTGCAGCAAAGAAAAATGGTCAATCAGTTAAGGACTGAGCTGTCAAAAAATTTCTAAAGCTTAAGGTTACTCATATGCTTTAGCATAAATACACTTTAAATGGTTTCTCTTTATTGACACTGGGGTGCAGTTGAGAGCCTTGAACCTCAACTCCAGCTTCAACTTCACTATGGAAAAAATCCTGAAAACACTCCCAAAAGGCCCCAAAAGGACTTATACAGGATTTTACTAAAACTCTTCTCCGAAGTTGTGTTTTATTATTATTTTATTCTTGTAGGATGAAATAAATGCATAAAGACATCTATGTATGTATTTGTATAATCAGATGCTGATTTTGTGCCTCAGTTATTCAATGTAACCAAAAGTGGGACAGTAGTTAAAAACTGCATTGTTTATTGTTTCTGAGGTGCTCATTAAATGTTCATTTTAAAACATAAATGCATTTTACTGACATTATATTGACTCTATGCTTATTATACCTATGTACATGTATTAAATAGGAACAAAGAACTTAATAGTAATTAGTATTTTAAATGAACGCATTGGAATCCTCATTCCTGAAATAACACGGTACCAGTGTAAGTCAAATATTTTTATTATTGGAATGACATAAAAATAACATAACCCATAATTGGAGTGAGCAAAAAGGACATCCTTGTGTGTTTTTACAGTATCATCTTCTGGATTAACCCACTGAGGAGTAGATACGAAGGCCTAGGCTTAGCAGGGTACTTAGGTTCCCATTTCTTTTAGATATTTCTACTATTTTCTCCATTGATTGCTATGGAAAAATTTGGAGCCAAAAAAATTTTTGGAGGTGAGTTATCTGATAAAGATGATTGTGGATTCTAGTCACAGACAAAGAACACTGCAAGCAGTTTCTTGCTCTTTCTGAAGTTCCTAGGCTATTTTAGTTTTAGTAGATCTTTTCATATCAAAAAGTGTTCAGGAAAACAACAAAATAAATTCAATAGAACAAGATTCAAGGAAATGCGTGAGGCATGTACTTAAGAGATCTCTTTTGCAAAGACATGAAATTAATTTTCTTAAAGTGCAATGCAGTATTTTCACTGCTTTTTTCCTCATAGTTTTTCAACTAGTTCCTATATTTAACTATATATTTATTTGTACTGAATTCATAACAGCTTTTCCACCTCAACTTTCTTTTGCATTAAAATTTTACTCTGTATGGATAAGAACAGTGTTTTAACATGTCAATACCTGTTTGGTTACAACCATCTTAACAGCAATCATGAGTGTTGTCAGTGTGGGATCTTTCCTTCACTCCTGTAAAAGCTGATGCCTGAAGGTCTGAGAGAAAAGCTATAATATAATTGTAACCTTGGGGGTTTTTTCCCCCTAATGTTCAGAGTAGTCTTACAGGAACTGTATAATTTACAACATACATGTAGCAGAAAAGCAAAGCTTGAACCACAACACTGTCAATTACATATCCAAAAGAAACCAACAGTCAACTCTCCCATCCAAATCACTAATGTGATTTTTGGGTTGATTCTTGCTAAAATTGATTTTGTTTCTATACACACTTTTCCTGATTACTTTTCTGTGAAGTGTAATATCCTTTGTTCTAACCTTTCAAGCTATTCTGTACAAAATATATTTTGCAAGAAAACAGAAGCGTGAGTGGTAAGGACCAGCAGCATATCAGATGGAGGATTGTATTAGCTTTATCAAAACCAGGGCTGCACTCCAGGCATCCTGGAAAATGAGAGGTGTCTGGCAACATGACATGATTCAAAAGCAAACCATCAGTCATATTCAAAATGTTTCTTGTATGTTCTTCACCACATGAAGGAATTCATAGGCAAACACAGGCATCAGCAACACTAGGAAAAGGTACAGACTTCTGTACATTTTCACAATATACTCAGTTTCCAAAAAGTGAGTGATATCTGATATATCCTAGAAATGTTTAACAGTGCTCTTTCTCACATCCCTTGCAGAAGTAGAGACTAGTAGATTTGCATGTAGATTTCAACAAAACTCTAAAGAATGCACATTACAAAAAATTCCAAGCCCAAGTCTTTGAGGAATCCCTACTAGTTTATTTTTGCTTGATATATTTATAAATTCTTTAATGAGTTACAACAGATGTAGAAACCAGCTCAATTCAAATAAAAGTTTCTTAGATCTATATAAACTGAATTGTGCTCTCCCATGATGTGTTCCTTCAGACTTAATGGAGCAGACCATACATTACTTTAATTAAAATCTAGATCTGCAGAGGTGGATGGCTTTGCAGTCAGCTGATGTGCAGCTGCTGAGATGCTTCAATACTAGTAGCAAAAAGAAAGGTAGAAAAAAACCCCGTCAAACTGCAGACTGAAAAATATGTAAACAAAAGCTCGCTGCCTCCAACAGCACATCTGGCCTGTTCTGTTGGTCACTGCTGCTGCCAGCTGTAGCTCACTGACTGGTAATTCGGAAATAGAGGCATAAAAACCCTCAGGGAAATCCTTTCATTCACAAGGTATATGTGCCGGCGAGAATATTCTCATGAACTCGCATCCGTGTGCTGGGGGAAGTTTTATGTTTCGCCCCGTTCGGAAAGGACTGGCTTTCCAGGAGCTCCCCTTTCGGCCCCGAGTGGCGCTGCCTGCGGCTGCCCGGCTCCCAGGAGCCCTCCGCACGGATGCGCTGCTGCCGCGGCGGAGCTTGAGAACGTCATGATTTGGCAGCGAAAAGCGGCTAACCTCCCTATTCCATTTCTTTTGCTTCGTTTTGTCGCTTAGTTTGTGTTGTTTGGGTTTTTTGTTTGTCTTTTTTTTTTTTTTTTTTTTTTTTTTTAGTAGGAAGACGTGACAATGTCTGCCGCCTTTTGTACTTTGAGATACTGAGTGATTAATGGAAACCTGTGAAGGAGGTGAGAAGAGTGAGCACAGGCGGCGCTTAGTCCGGAGTAACTCTTGCCTCTTGCTGCCGGCTACCTGTTGAGGTGGGTTCACGCAGGCGCTTCATTATTTCTATCTTTCCGAGCGAGTTCATTTAAGCCCGGCCGGACCAGCCGAGGGCCGCCTTGCCCTGCTGAGAGACGAGGCTCCCGAGCCTCCCTCGGAGCGGAGGCGCCGAGCGAAGTTTTCCGGGGAGAGGACCGGGGTGCCGGCTGGCGCCCTTGGCGGGGGGGCGAGGGAGGGCACCTGCAAGCTGAAGGGAGGGAAGAAAAGGCGGGGGAAAATAAAGAGGGCAAGAAAACCCCTCCTCCCCTTCCTCCGGGGAGCTCAGTCTCCCGGAGCAGCGCGGGAGGCGCGGAGACTCCGCGGCTGTGCGGGCGGGGCGGGCGCGGCCGGAGCGCCTCCCCGGCGGCGGGGGCGGCGGGGAAGCGGGGTCCCCGGCCGAGGCGGGCGGAGCGCTGCTGCCGAGGGCGGTGGGGCTGCTGCCGAGGGCGGTGGGGCCGCCGCGCCGGCCCCGCTCCCGGCAGCGCAAGCAGCGCCCAGCGCGGCGGCACCTCCGCCTTTCGCTCCCCTCCGCCCTTCGCTCCCCTCCGCCCGGTGCTGGCGGGGCGGCTGCCCCGGGCTTGCCGCGGTCCGCGGTGCCGGGAAGCGGCGGCTCCGCGTTCTGCCCGCGGAAACTTTGCCCGGCGCGCAAGGGGAAGGATGGAGCCAGGAGAGCCCGCGGTGGCGCCCGTCAACCTGTCCCGAGCCGCAGCAGAGACGCCCCGTGGGGAGTTCAACCTGTCCGGGCTGCCGGAGGCCGAGGGGAAGCCCCTCTTCGGCATCGGCATCGAGAACTTCATCACCTTGATCGTCTTCGGTTTAATCTTCACCCTGGGGGTGCTGGGCAACACCCTGGTGATCACGGTGCTGGCGAGGAGCAAGCCAGGCAAGCGCCGAAGTACCACCAACATCTTCATCCTCAACCTGAGCATCGCCGACCTGGCCTACCTGCTCTTCTGCATCCCCTTCCAGTCCACGGTCTACGTGCTCCCCACCTGGGTGCTGGGAGCCTTCATCTGCAAATTCATCCACTACTTCTTCACCATCTCCATGCTGGTGAGCATCTTCACACTCTCGGCCATGTCTGTGGACCGGTACGTGGCCATCGTGCACTCGCGGCGCTCCTCGGCCTTGCGTGTTCCCCGCAACGCAATGTTGGGTGTGGGGCTCATCTGGGCTCTCTCCTTTGCCATGGCCTCGCCCGTGGCCCACCACCAGCGCATCTTCCACCGCGAGACCAGCAACCAGACCTTCTGCTGGGAGTTCTGGCCCAACCCACGCCACAAGAAGGTCTACGTGATTTGCACATTTGTCTTCGGGTATCTGCTCCCACTGCTGCTCATCTCCTTCTGCTATGCCAAGGTGGGGCAAATGTAAAAGGGTGGGGGGGGGGACACAGTGGTGGAAAAGGGGTCTATGAGCCATAGGGCCATTTCTGGGCACGTGGAGGGACTTGGCACTGCCAGGAGAAAAAGGAGCAGGGGTGATTTGTGCCACAAAGGGAGAGGGCAGGTTTTATATCTGAGGGATGTCTGAGGGGGGACAATACATGTTCAATGTCACAGAGAGGTCAGAACAGGGATTGGGGTGAGTGGGGGAGTGTTCTGGCAATTACTAGAGTCTCTCTGTCAGATTTCCTTGTTGCAGAATGCTAAGAAGCCCCAGCGCTCTGCTGCTTTCTCCGTCACCATAACTCTTAATTTCTTGCAGTGCTGTGTGAGGAGTTTGACTCAATAAAGTACAACAAAGCAACAAGTTGTTCAGGCTTCAGATGAAGCATTGTGGTTCTTGAAAATGTGCAGTGCACTTGAAAGTGACAAAAATTATCTGTTAGGTGTTAAGAGTTAAATGTGCATCCTGCTGCCTGGTCCCTGTGGTGCCATGTTTTGACCCAGTTGAAGCTGATGAGGGAGTTACCTCTGACTTCAGCAAAGACAGGTGGTTCTAGGGAGCAGAGCATGAGAACCTGGGTAGGAAAAAGCAGTAATTAAGGGTGCCAGAATGTGGTTATTTCAGGACATTTCTGCTTAAGCAAAGTGTCACGTTTTTCTGGAGAAATAACTGCAGCCTTCAGTGTATGATCCTCTGCTTGCTGCTGAACAGGATCTGGAGCACCGGTTGCTACCTGCTGAGTTAGGCAGAGATCCTGCTGTTTCTGTGCCAGCTGCCTGCAGTTGCAGGATTTCTCCTTGGGTAGTGATTTATATTCGGGAGGCTAGGACTGCTCTCAAGCAAGAAGGACTGCTTCAGTCAGTTCTTCAACTGCCAAATTCAATAGATGCACCTGAAGTATTTAGTTTGAACAAGTAATTTTATGTTCTGCTCAGTTTTATATGTATTACATCCCCTTAATTGTGATGTGCAAATTGAGGCAATAATGTCCAACTCTGATGAAACCAAGGCACGTAGAACACAAAGGACAACATTTCTAAACGGCTGTTCATAGTGGAACAAATCCAACCTGGAAATGAAGAAGAAACACAAGTTTTTATACTTAAACTAAATCCTGCTTTCCCTGAATGAATACACTGATATTTCATCTACTGTGGTGACTATGACTGAGCTGTAGCAATAGATCGTCAGTTTGAAGAAAGTATTACACATTGCAGGGAGAACATTACAGAATGTGTGCACAGGGGATTTTCAGCTACTTAATTCTTCCCTTTTTCAAAGCCAAAGTATCTTCAGTTTCAGCATAAAGTACTGGCCTTCAAAGTCTAATTATATGAGAGGAAATTAAAAAGAAATCTTTCAAAATTAACATAGTCCTGTACAGTGTAGACATGAAAAAGCAAATATGCTTAACCAAAATCTATGCATGGTAAATCAAACACACTCTGTCATTACAAAGCATCTCTACAGAAGTAAATCTCTCAATATTATTATTAATATGTAGTTAAAAAAAAAGCAACAAAACCCCTTCAAGCAAACAAAAGCAACTCTATGTGGAAAACATGCCCAGGAACAAGTTACTAAAATCAAGGCCACTTGAAATTACAATAAAATGGTGTGCTTCAGATATTGGCAGGCTAGGGTCTCACCCTGGCTTTGTGATGTGTTTTGAGCCTGTATGTGTTGTCCTGCTTGCCGTGGTGTCAGGCTGGAGGAGCTAAGCTGAAGGGGTGAATTTTAGAAGATATGTAGGAGACAGCTGATATCCCCATCAGTTTACAAGCTGAAAAGTGCCGTGACTTGTATGGAGCTATCGAAGGTATTTGTACCCTGCCGCTAAAGTCTCACTCCTGCCCTCTTTAGGAGCCACTGACAAACCTCCAACAGCAATATTTTGGGATGGGGACAGCCTTCTCTTCTCAGGCTGAGCAACCCCAACTCTCTCAGCCTGCCTTCATAGGAAACATTAATCTCTGCAGTAGTTTCTTATGGACTTTGCTGGTTTTCATGAACTGTGGATCAGAGGGATAATGCAATCTTCTGCTATGGTAAATTAAGACAAAGGAGACTCATTTCTCTATTTGAATATATTGCCTTTTCCACACTCCTTTAAGGGAGTTCTGTTTCTTTCATAAACAAATTGCAATTGAACTTTCAGTTTTTAAGGTCTCATTTTTTGGGCACTCTAATAGGGAGCCAAGTTCTTTCTCTCTCTCACTCATATTTATGTCATATTAGCAGAGATTTGTATTCTTCCCATGGATAACAATGCTGTTACAATGTACAGAAGTGCTGAAGTAGTGCAGGTATCTGGAAGCAATGTCCTCCCAAAATATCTCATGTAATATATGCTCTTCAGACAAAGTTTTATGAGATCATGCTCTGTCTTGTGTACAGCTACCTCTTTTCTCTCTTCCACAAGTAACCTTGGTTCAGTTTCAATGCAAATTTTTGATAAAGTAGTGAAAATATCAGAATTAAGGATACTTCCCTGCTTTTGTGAAAACAGCAGACAATGAGGAAGGTGTAGAGTCTCCATTATCCTCTCTCTTTCAAGAAGTCACTTGCATTCAGCTGTTAAACACCAGAGGGAAGAGGTCTTATCAACTTACAGAGAAGACACATCTTTTTGGGAACACAGTAAAGAAGTCACAAACGCACAAGAAACCAGCTTTTGTTGCCTCACTCTTTAAAGAAGCTTACTACATCAGAGGGAGGAGCAGTGATTATGTAGTGATCAGCTGAGCCTCAGCACTGCATACTTCCAGACACCTTGTATTCTGACTCTTTTATTGCTTATCATTTTACTTCCTACGTTTTTGTAATACTGACTTTTTGTATGTGTTTCGTAACAGTGCTACAACATTTGCTCACTAATGTGTCCTTAAAGGGTAAAGTGATAAATGATTCCCAGTCAGCTTCTAACAGTTGACATCTGCCAGGTTTGTGCAATGTTACACCTAATTTTGGGTACCTCCATTTTTCAAGGATTCATTCCTTGAAAGTCAGGCCTCTTTCAATCAAACTTTTAGGTTGGACACCTATAATTATTAGCAAACATTTCCTTTTATAGTTGTGTAATGTTAAAAGCTTTCTTTAAAACAAATATGTCTTGCCTCAAGAATGTTTCCATTATTATCTACCATTCTGAACATTCTGAATTCATATGTCATGTATGATTTACAGACTCGGTTAAAACTAAGCCATAAAAAGTAGCAGCCTCAACATAAAATACAAGTTTATCTGGCTGTGGATATTATATCCTAAATTTTGTTGACCAGCAAGGGGGAAACTTTATTAAACTGCACTGAAAGAGAAAAATAAAAGGTATGACACATTAGTCACATACTCTTAATTGAAAGAGGGTGAAGGATCTCTTGTGACAATAGCAGTAGCAGCATTACTTGAAAACATGGATTGCAGGCAATGGCACTTGAATTTCAATCAGGTTCATGCTACAAACATGGTTCAGAATTAATGCTTACATTATCTGTAAAACAAGCAGTTCATTCTTATTAGATAGTGACCTTGTGCAGGCTTTCCTTCTGCATGATTTTCAGTGGCTGATGATGAGGGTGTTGTCAGTGAGATGCTAGACAGCAAACATGATTTTTTAACAGAGTAGACTTCAAGCTTTCACAATGTTTGATGGAATTATGTGAATAGGCACAGATAGCTGAAGTTATTTTCTTCACTCCTGTATTGGAAAAATCTCTTTCTCAACTTGATTGTGTCAAAATCCTCAGTCAGGACTCTCAAGCCATCTTGAATGTAGTTTCTGAAACAAGTGGGGGAAAAGAATAATTTTAAAATAATTAAAAAGAGAAAAGAGAAAGAGAGAAAAGAAAGACAGAAAGAAGGAAAGGAAAGATAGAAGAAGAAAAGAAACAAAGGAAAGAAAGGAAAGAAATTAAAGAAAAAAGAAAGAAAAAAAAGAAAAGAAAAGAAAAGAGAAGAAAAGAAAAGAAAAGAAAAGAGAAGAAAAGAAAAGAAAAGAAAAGAGAAGAAAAGAAAAGAAAAGAAAAAAGAAAAGCTGTAGGCAAAACCAAAGACCTACCAAATATCATGAGTGGTAGTTGTGGTCCTATGCTCTGGACCAGACTAGATCCTACAAGTCTCTTTACAGTCTCCTACACAACAACATAATTTTCTTACCACAGTACACTACCCTCATCTCCAGAAAAGAGGGAAGCTGGTCTCTGAACAGCAAGTACGTGAAAGCTGGAGTTGAAAATATTACATCTTATGAGACCAGGTTGGGACCTATTTTTCAACAAGCTGAATATTTCATTCTATGGGTTAAAAAGGCACATGCAAATGTATTAGTGGATATTTTGAAATAATTTCTTAAGAGAAATAGCCTGAGACAAACTAAGGGGCATATTGTAGAATTATTGTTCATTCAGGCTGTTAGAGGAACAATTGATTATTCATTGGCCCAGAGAAGAGGCAATTTGAACAGGGTAATGAGGAGAGTGTCTTTGATGTGCCTTGTAGTGTTTGTGCATAAACATGGCTCTTTTTTAATACTCCATGGCATTCTGTGTAGGTCTTTGAGAGCTGTTCCACTGCTGTTGATAAGTAATTGCATTTTGCCTGTTTTTCTTGCTGCTACTTTCCTGCCATCTGGTACAATACTATGAGGAGCCAATATGTTTTCACTGCAAATACTTATTTTATGAAATGTGTATGTAATCCAAAAGAGGGGAAGTTGAGAAGGTTCATTTGAAGGTTATAATCTAAATTGACAACAAAACCCTCCATCACCACCTCCCAATCCTCTCAAGTATCTAATTTACCTGTTTTGTCTCCTGCCTCTGTCTTTGAACTGGAGAGAGATACAATGCAAAACTTTGGGCTAAAAGTTTCAGAACAGAAGAAAAAGATGTTTGTAAGGTTAAAAAAATATTTTGCTGTTCTGATCTCTGGAAAGAGTTTATCTGACTTTAGTCTTGGGCTGTGAGGGAGAATCACAGAACAGTGCAGCCACTGGGATGGGATTTGCAAAGGTCCAGCAGAAAAAGCCCATCACTGTAAGTGATGTGAAGGGGATATGATAGATGAAGCAGCAGTGATGGGACATGAACTTTGTTGCATTCCTCCCATGCCCTTTTTTTTTAGTTTAATGTTTTTCACTGATAGATTCAGCAATTCAGCTGATCTATACAGGGTGATGGGAGGTGAATAAAAAGTCTGTGAGCCAGATGGTCATCTCCCTGTTCTTCTGCTGGGATTCTTTCCTTTCCTTTGGGTCTGCTTCACACTGAAGAAGAAAGAAATGAAGTCAAAATGGGACTGTCTCAGGGAAAGCCCATTTATTTTTTTTCCTGGTTTTTCTTAGCTCAGGTTAGCCCCCAGAAGTGGCCTGAATAGTGTTTCCAAATGGCAAGTGCATGTAGGGTGAGTCACATGGCAGTACACAGGCACAAATGAACTGCGCTTACAATATTAAGTGGTTGTAAGCAATTTCTTATTTTTATTGTTGTTGTTGGTTCTCTGATAGCTAAGAGTAGATACCTAAAAAATGAAGTCTGTTGATGAGCTCTGGATATTCCCAATACCACCTTACTTCTTTTAATTCAATATGTGTGTCTGTACAACTCAAATGCCAGAGTGGGATCAAATCTCGAGATCATCCTGACTGGTGTCTGTCCTGATAATTGTTAGCTGTGCACCTCAGAGAACACAGAGAAAATGTCCTTACTTGCTATGAAAGAATCTGAATTTGGACCCTTTTCCCCACCTCAAGATCTCTATGCATCCTCTACCCAAAACCTTATGTGTAAATGATTGTGTTAAAATTTGGACCCTGCTCTTGGACGCTGAGCCTTTTTGTGACGTATTTTTAAAATTGGCTTGTGAAACACGTGTGGTGAGTATCACTGCATTGTTGTTAAAGGTCGTGCCTCGTGTGTCATGCCTCGTGTGTCATGCCTCATTTTAGTATAAATGATTTTTGAAAGCCTAAGCTTCTTTCAAAGATCAAATAGTGCCAACGTCTTGATTATATTAATCAAACATCCATCTGAAGGAAGCAAATTATGCAGGTGACTCACAAAAGCTCTGACTCAAAACATACACTTTTCTTATGTTACACACACTAAAGGTCATTCTAAACCAACAGCCTTTGACTTTTTATGGAAGAGAGACTGCTAATTCTATGTTCAAGATTGGTTTCCATCTGCTTCCTTGTTAACTTGTGATATGTATTTGTTATGTGATACATCTGAATATTTTTATAGGAATTCAGTTGTGGTCTGCTTTGTATTTGTTGTTTCACGTGGACTCACATATATAATTCTTTTGGTTTGCCTACTGTGCATGTTTGAAATCTGTAAGCTGCCTCAGCTATGTTTGTTAGTGAATCATGCAGTACTGGAGAGCACAAGAATACTCTAAGATACACGAGTTGGAATTTTGTTGGAACAGTAATTGGGGAAATATGATAAAGAGATGCAAATTAATCTTTTCAGGTTCTTAATCATCTGCATAAGAAGTTGAGAAATATGTCAAAGAAGTCAGAAGCATCCAAGAAAAAGGTATGTTGCATTCACTACTAATACTCATTTGTGTGTATTTTAGTTTTATGGCTAAGCTAATTTGGTACTTGTTGCTAAAGATGTAACAGAGAGAAGAAATAAAAATTAAGTATAAAATGAAATATTCAGCGTCCCTCTGAATTTAGCAGATTAGAATCTTTTCTGATCCAAGTTTTCCATCACACTGCATCAAGCCATTACCTGAGATCCTCATATTTGGAACTTCAGAGCATCTGAAATTTAGGCACAGGGAGACAACCTGTCATTGTGTTAATTTTTTTTTTTCCTCACAGGCATTTTTCCCTGACTTGTAAATAATGGGATTTTAATTTTTTTTAATTAGCTGAATTTAATGTTGCAGTGAATAATTCCTAGGTTGCATGAGGAACCTTTAAAATGAAATTTATTGTGCTTTCCAATAGGAGTCTAGTAAGAGACTTTTAATGATTCTCCAATTCTTCTATTGATTTTCCACACAATGTTTTCTTCTCTTCCATTCAAGACATAAGTTATGTACTGGATTCAAATAGAATCATGGAAGGTCTTTAGAAAAGAATATCAGCTTCAAGATTTAGAACAATATTTGAAAGATGCATTTAAACAGAAAATGTGTCAGTTAATGTAATGTGGTTGTGATTTTTGAGCAGATTTGACCACAGTGATCATTTGACTAACTTCTCATTTTGTGGATGTGGAAGAAAAACCCCTTAAGCTATAGCTCCTCGTTTGATCTGATCACTGTTTTCATATGGGCATGGAGAGTGCCTGCAGTGTACATGAGATATACATGGACTCAACAGGGAATAAGTACTCTCTTATTTATGCATTCTCTATTTTTTTAAAAAGTAAGACTTGATTCCTAGAATTAAAAGCATTATGGCCCTGACTCAGTAAAATATATATATTAACTATATATACTTTTGCATGTAATGTTGTCAAGGCCAAAGGTATAGTTTTCAAAGACATTTTGTACATTGCCATCTCTCATCTAAATTATTTCCAAACTGGAAATGTATTTGCATTGCCTCTAACCACTGACTCCCAAGAATTGCGGATCTGAGTAGGAATTAACTTTCATAGCTTCAGGATAAAGCATTACAGATATGATCAAGGCTGCTTGAATGTATCAGGGTTCACTAGCCAAAGAAGATAAAAACAAAAAGCAGTCCAGAACTTTTTTTGCCTTAGGAAGTGAGTTTCTAAACCTAAGGCCTAACTCATGTTTTTCAAAGTGACCTGTCAGCGTTAGTGTGTTAATGCTCCATATCATTCTTCTTTTCCTTCTATTCTTCTGTGAAGAATGCATTTCAGGTGTAACTATACATTTTCAGCCTTATTCAAACCTTTATAAATATTCTAGTAGGAGAATCTTACAATAAATTTGCTACATGCATGGAAAAAAATAATGAAAAATGTTAATTTGCCTAAATTCTATTTTTCATCCTTTTTGGTCACAAAGCATGAATATTAACATCATATGCTTCAAGTGGGTTTTATTTGCCAGGAAGAAACCCTAAGCAAGCTCCCAGTAGGTAAAAAAGAGCTTTAGTTATACCTTGCTTGCAAGACAAAGTGATGATTTTGGAAAAGTAAGCTCTGAAGTTAGGCTTAGGAGGAGCTATGAGATAAAGCAGATGTTGTGAGGTTTCCTAATACAAAACTGTTTCTTCTGCAGATATGAAATGCCTTAAGTAAAAGTTACAAGAAACACGTTGTCAGCCTCTGCTTTCAGGTGCATTGATAGCCTATTGAAAGTCAGTGATTTTCCTGGATAATTTTCCTTAGAACTTGGAACAAACTCAAGCAATATGCCTCTTTTGAAATAATAATGCATATGGTATCCTGAAAATTTGTTTTCACTTGTAATATTAACCCATTAAATACACCAAGCAGAGAATAAACTGCTCTTAATTGAGGCAGTCTTGTTAGAACACATCCTCCTGATAAGACCTGAAAAAGAAAATATCTCTGTGGCTGTTTTAGTGGCAACTGATTTGAATGTCATAGGGCTAAGTAGAGGAATGGCTTGTGAAAACAGATGATTTCTTTAGACTAAGCAAATTATATTAACTATAGATATAATGTCCTTTGCTTTCTGTTGTGAGATTATACTGACCAGCAACTGTTGTATGTTATTTTGGCCTGTTGACACAGAAATCAAAACGTTTTTCCCATAAATTTTTCTAAGCTAACTCATGTTCTGACTAGCTAGGCCAGTTAATTATTACTGAGCATTAATCTGTTCAAGAAATATAGATCAAGTTCAATAAACTAGCAAAAAATATAGATCTTTTCTATGGTGCAATATTTATTGCTCTGTGGCCACTGGGTTAGTTTTGGATGTGAAAAAGTCACCTGAAAAATTATTTTATAAAGTGTTAATGTAGTAATTGTAATGGCTCATGACATGATATGCTTTGGAATTATTACTAGACTTTTCTTTGGAGACTTATTTAATTGAAAGAGGTACTTGGTAGAGGAACAGATATTAATTAGTGAGGCCCCTGCAAAGCACTAACTGCTGTTTGTGAAGTAGGTGAAAGCTAAAGAGAATATTGACAGTCAGATTCCACTGTGCCCCAAGAGAACCCCTTCAGCACCTGAAGGGTCCCTACCAACTGATTCTGGAGCTCAGAATGGATCTAATGACATTGATGGTCCTCTCATAGAGAGTGGAAGTGGAGTGTAGGAGCAACACTGAGGATATTTTTTTGTTCCATTTTTAATGCAGTGTTTGGTAGTAAATTTTAATTTCCAGATTGGTTTTTATAATGTGCAATCACAAGAAATTTCAAGCCCTTACTTTTTTTTTTTCCACTAATTGTATCTCAGAATGTTGTTGTATGACTCTCCCTGTGGAAATTCTGTGTTTAAAGGAGATACTTTCAAAAAGCTTACTTTAGTAAGCATTTGAGTGAGCTCTAAGCTTTTCCACCAGCTGCCTTTGTGCATAATAGATCTCTCTTGAAATTTTAATCAGAAATTCTTATGCACTGTACTAAAATATAGATTATTAGATCTAAATGAGATTTCCCAAAGACCCCTGTTGGCATTGGCATTATTTTAGAACAGGCTTAGGTCCACTTCAGAAAAGGCTAAGCTTCTGTGTAGGGACTTAAGAACATCATTCTTTACCTTTGAGGAAAGTTGTGCATTTGCTGTTTACTATGACGTTTTCCAAGGCTGGGGTTCTCCTTGCACTAGTTCACTATTCAAGTAAAGCCTATAAAGGTAATGGGATGAAATCAGTAACAAATATTGCAATGTTTTCCTGCTCAGTATACTTTTTGTTGTGTTTTTTTTTTTTCCTCCAAATAGTAGTTTGGAAGCAGGTTTAAAGCTGATTCTTTGAGAGCTCATCAGACATATGTGTTTTCCTTTCCTTGTCTCAGACAGCACAGACTGTGTTGGTGGTGGTAGTGGTTTTTGGCATCTCCTGGCTGCCTCATCATGTGATCCATCTCTGGGCTGAATTTGGAGTTTTCCCACTGACTCAAGCCTCCTTTCTCTTCAGGGTAACTGCACACTGCCTGGCTTACAGCAATTCTTCTGTGAACCCAATCATATATGCATTTCTATCTGAAAATTTTAGGAAGGCCTACAAACAAGTCTTCAAATGCCAGATTGGTAATGAGTCATTTCTGAATGATGCGAAGGAAAATAAAAGTCGGATAGATACACCACCCTCCACCAATTGTACCCACGTGTGAACGTTGAGAAGCCCTGTATGTTGACTCTTCCTTTATGTAAACTAAACACCAAAAAAAAAAAAGCACAATGAGGTTTATCCTGGGTTTATCTTGATAAAGCTAATTGATATTTAATGTACTGAAGTTGCATTTGTAACCAAAGTTTGTGAAACTCGTGAAAGGAACCTATCTTAGCTTTGTCAACCAAAGCTCTCGGACTTTCATAGATATTTGAGAAAAAAATGTTGAGATGATTTGTCTGTATTCTTACCCACTAAGCATACAAAGGTACAAGAAGATGATGTGGATATGTAACTTTCTGACACCTTACTCCATGAAAGTGAAAAATGGATAAATTTTCTGTCCTACAGATAATAAATACTGGACTACAATGATTTCAAAGAGGAAAGCTTTTGTTCTCTCTTCAGATTGTTTTGACAATGTCTTTTTTCTTTTTAAACATGGGCTCTGATTCAGAGTTGGAATGAGTTGTGTACACCTTGAGGCAATTGCTAATCTCTAATTGCTTTAGAGAGGAAATGTTATTTCTATCTGTTTAGCTGGTTTTAATGTGTCTTACTGAGCAAGGATGGATTGGTTTTCCACTTCATATGGCTGCCTTTTCTGTACATTATATAGGGGCTTTTTTAATGGCCTGTATGTAGTTGTACCAAAATGAGGATTTGTGTCTCACTGAGGGAAGTTCTTCTTCATGTGCTGCATGTGCACGTGTATGTATGTTTCCTTAATTTCATAGGCTTTGAGATGGAGATAGTTTTAAATGTGCAATGTATGCATGTTTTAAAATATTATGTTTCATAAAGAAGCTCTACACAATGCTTAAGGATTTAAAGGTAGCATTCCCTTAAAAGTTGTAAGTGGAGCCTGATATCATTTAGTTTTAAACTGGAAATATAAAGAAGGTTGCATTTAAATTAATGCAAAGTACATAGGGTAAATGGTACGATTCTGCAAATTCTTAAATAAAAGTAGCAGTTCTTGCAATTTTATAAATTTACTGAAAATGTCTTTAGCTGATAAACCACTAAAGAAATAATGGAAGAACATTCCTTTAAAAACATTCTTTTAGCTGGAGTAAGACATGATTTTACCTTTTTTTATTAGTGACCCAAGAACAAATCAAATTAAATCTCTGGACATCCTCTCAAGGCAGGGATACCCTCAGAGTGCTATCTCTTCCTTGTCTCCGCAAAATCTGAACATTTCTAAGGATGGCAATTCAACAATAGTTTTGGAGCAACCTCTGCTAGTGCCTAATCACCCTCACTAAAATATTTTTCCTTATCCACAGCTGGGATTTCCCTTGATGTATCTCGTGACCGTTGCTTTCTGCCCTTTCACTGTGTGCTGAAACCTTTTCTCTGACTACTAATGTGTAATTTTAAGATGGCCATTCAATTTCCCCTCAGCCTCCTCTTCTGAAACCGGGTGCTGCTCTCAGCCTCTCCTCAGGTCCCTGTCTGGGGCAGTGGCCTTCCACTGCCCTTCCTCCAGTGTCTCCATCCCTCTCATGAACTGAGGAGAGTGTTCCAGATGTGGCCTCACAAGCACTGAGCAGGATAATTGCTTCTCTTGACCCACTGGCTGGTTGTTGCTAATACAGCCCAATATTATCATAATTTATGGCTGCAAGGAGAAGTTGCTGACTTGTATTTCATTTCTGCTTTACAAGCCCTGGAGTCTTTTCTGCTGATTTGCCTTGAGTCCCAGTCCAAGTGTCAGGACTTTTGGCTTTCTTGATCTTCATGCATTTGATAGCTGTTCCTTCCACGTTTCCAGCTTACCAAGGGCCCTTTGAAAGGCATGCCTGCTCTCCAGAATATCCACCACTCCCCCAGGTTTGGTACTGGGTGTAAAATTGCTGAGAGAGTCCTGCAACACTCTCCTGGTATTTGAAGATGCTAAGTGGTGCTGGCCAGATGCTCTTTCAGATTCCTTTTCCTCCACAGACTTACTTTAGAAAAAATAATAATTCAGAGTTGTGGAACATCAGCTATGGAGAGTTAGCTCACATAAAACTATCTATGTTTATGTGTCAGTCTTGTCTGCTTGGAACCAGTAAAATAATATCAAAGACATGCTTTTGCATGCATGGTGTTTGTGTCCATTCTTTCATATGAAGAGACCATTTGATAATATTTCTAGGAACAAAAAATATAAATATATACAAATATATATTTTGAAAACCTCTCAATTGGAAAAAAAAGGTTTATCTATGCAGGAAAGCATTTCCTGGGCTTGGGGATTGAGGTTTGGAAACAGCCTAGATACAAGTTCCTTTGAGATTTGAGATCCACATCACCTCAAACACTCAAATTATTAAAGCATTATCAAACTTCAGCTGAATTACAACATTTGAGGAAATTCTACATTTTTGAAAATTGTGGTTTTTATTTTGAAAAATTGCTATTTTATGATTTTTAATAAAAATTGCAATGTAAACATATAATTGTAGAAACAATTATAATAACAAGCTGGGTGAATTGTCTCATCTAGAGAAGAATTTTTTTCCTTAGTTTTACATCATTTTAAACCTAGGTGCTTGGAGCTATGTCTGTCTGAAATTTTTAGGTTGAGGGAGTGGGACTTCTGTAACAACAAGTTAGGAAGGTCCCACCTTTTTCCTGGTGAATGTCAGTAAAACTTCCACCTGACTTTTCAGGGAAACCTTAAGAAGCAGCTGACACTCTAAGGCTCATGAAACGTGCCTTTGTTGGCTTGTCTCCAGTGTAACTTTGTCATACTCAGCTGTGACACGAAGGCAGGAGCAGTGTCAGTGTGTGCTGCGAACCGTGTCCAACCCTTGAGCAGCTGGACACTTGGCCAGGAAGGTGTCCTGCTGCAGAAATGGCTGATTTGGGTAGAAAATCAGGGAATGGGTGCTAAGATCCCCTGCAACTGAGTATTTGCTTCCAGGTTCTGAGCTTGTTGGCAGGGATTGTTGTTTCTGCTGGAAAGTGTGGTAGCAGAGGATGGTTAGATGATGGATCTCTGGAGACAGGGTTGCTCATTGAACACGTGGTTTATTGTCAAGGGTCGTGGGTGACAGAGTCTGCCATCAGCTGCCAGCCCAGCTGCTGGCGTGGTTCCAAGAGAGAGAATTTCCTGTTACAATAAGTTTTATCCCATCCTGTGTTGAATATTCTATTTACAGTGATCAACTGGTGCAAGACACAAATCCTACAGAATTTACATACAGCCTATGAGAATTACTACATTAGAATAAGGCACTACCTTCTTATGCTAATCTCTATAATCCCTTCTTCCTGCCTTCTCTGCAGACCCCTCTTCTGCTTGGTCACAGGTATTGCCCAATATCCTGTCCCTGGACTGGCACACCTTCCCATATCAAAAGTGACCGTCATTTCTACCTCACTTACAGGCTTGATGTTTTCCAAACCTATTGCTAAACAATCACATTTATAAGATTTCCCTGTATCACCTTCCCCAACAGGAAAGCAAAGCAAAAGTTTCACCTCATTGACTGCCTTAGTATGCTTTTTTACATCTTTTTCTAACCAGAAAGGTTGATTTCAGTGTACACAAAGCAAAGGCAAGAGCAAAAAATATTTCTCTGGCTAGGCTTGAAGAAATAATCTCACTGAAATCCACGCTGTTGTGTGAATTTGAAAAAAACCTCACACTGTACAAAACAAAATAGGCAACAGGAATGTTTACTCAAATTTCTCTCAAACTAAGGCCCTGCAGCAGATTTCTAACCAAGTTTGCATTGTATACTTTACATTTTCTGCTTTGCATCACTTTGCCCTTAAAAAGACACAGAAGTCTCATTAAAAGAGGTACAGAAATTATTCCACCAGGGCTTTTAGTGCCAAGTTTGCCCTGCCTGATTGTGAGAGTAGGGTGTTTGAAGTATAATACAAAATATTACAGCAGCACTCTTCTTCCACCAAGAGAGACTAAAATACAACTCCAAGACATATGTGGGCCCAGATGCATACTGTGCACTGCTCTATATAAATCAGATTGAGGATCCATACCCCGAAACCCCCAACTAAATGGCACTTGGCCAACATACTGCTGAATGTGTGCAAACATACAGAAAAATGAAGGAAAGTGCTTAACTTTATGCTCAGCCATGCTACTTCACAGGTAATTGTGTTGCCCACTTAACTAATTTTGAAGAAAGGAGTCTCATTAGTTGCAAGTGAAGCTGACAATTAATTGCTGCTTCTGAGTCATTACACTATGCTGTTCTCAGTCACAAGTATGTACTAAACGTGATATGTGGTAATGTAATCATTCATAATTGCCTAAAATTCTTGTTTCAAAAAATGTAGAATTTCGTCAAAATTTTCATATACCTAAAGTGGGTAATAAAATTGCATGTTGCAATAGATCACAAAAACATGCCCAAACTAGCTGAAATTATATGTAAAAACCATTATGATTGTATAAGGAGCAAACTGAAATTTTGTGTTCGTGTTCCCATCTACAATCCTAATATTCTTTCAATATTTTGTATGATGAGATTAGCTGGATCTGTGACTATTTAAAAATTCTTCAGAAATATTTTTTTCTAAATTTAAACATTGAAAAAAGAGAATTTAAAAAGCCATTTTATCTTTGGCAAGACAAGGCATTTAAATGACACTAAGTTATGTTCCTCTGAGTTTTGTATTGCCTTTTACTTTGTGTGCATGCATCTTCTCCTTCAAACCTTATTATTTTCATAATTGATTATATCTCTGTTTTCAAAAATTAATGTCTCTATCTCCAGGAGATAAACATTAAGCTTTATATACTTCATTTTGCAGTGAAATAAATTTTGCTTTAAATTCCACATTGTAGGGAAGGAGAGGGACCTCTTTACAAAGTTATTTTGTGAATACATTATTTTAGACATTGTTATCTTCATGGTTGCTTCACAGTGTGATGTGCCACATTGAATCTAATGATATTTGTGGTATTTTGAGAAAAGAGGACAGCAGAGAAAAGAACAGCTTGTACCTTACAGAGCTTGTTTTAGTGTTCTGTATTCAGTACATGGGAAGAAGTCAAAGACCAAAAATTAAGAATTTGTGTTTGTTTCAATGTGCTTAGTGCATGTAAAGTCGTGTGCAGTTAGTTGTTCTGAAATATATTGTACTTTGCATGAATTTTCAAGGGATTCTTCCAAGAGGTCTGTACCATCATCTCTTCTTGGCTCTGTCATATGAGATACAAACTGCTTTCCTTACAAAATGTTTGCATAATAATTAAAAACAAGCAGCATCTTCTGGAAAAATTCCAGAAAAAATAGTGTAAAAGTAAAATTGAATAGAGTTTGATGGCTAGATGTCACTAGGTGTTGAAAATTTAACTGATATAACAAATACTCTGATTTTCAAGTACTTAAATGCAGGAGGCACGGTCCTCCACTGAGGTTGGTAAGAAGTCTATTGAAATTTATGGAATTCATTGATACATCTTATTCAAGTGTAGTTTAAATCTCTTTAATTTATATATAGTTTAAGAGAGAGAAAAATAGATTCAGATTCATATATTTGAATATGAGAAAAAATTATGAGTTTTTCAGTGATGTGGAGTCCAAACCTATTTTACTAAAACCTGTATGTGGCTCCAGTTTCAGAAAAAGGCAACCAACTGGGTGCTTATTTGTGTGTATATTTGCTTTAACATGGATCAAGGGCTATTGCAATACAGTAAAAATAGCTGGTTGAGCATGAAACCAAAATAAATCAGTTTTACACCTAATGAAAACCTTTTAAACCAAAGGTAAATGCTACAGCGTGGATTTAAAATTATGTGCACTTTACCAATTTTACTGTGCAGTACTCAATGATCCTTTGTACATGACATTTGTAGAAATGTTGGTGTACCTTGGCCAGGTACATTTGCTGGATGAAGGCTGAGGTCTCATTTTATAGAAGCATTTCCCTAATGGCAGCATTCTCTTATTGGAAAACTGTACAATTTCCATTGCATGGTCATTCCATTTCTCTATAAACATCTAACCACATCTAAAATTTGCTGAGAAAAATAAAACCTCTCCTCTAGCAATACATCATCTGAGCTACATAGATGTTTCTAGCAACACCTGTTGAGAACTTATCAACTTGTTGAAGTTTAACGTTAAGATTTTGAAAGAAAATACAAAATGACTGCTAATGCCTTGTAGTTGTGGCATTTACAGTAGAGGTGATGGTGTGACAGTTCCTCTACATTGAATTTCACAATTTAGCACAAGCAAATGGGTAGTTTCAATATAGCAAAATGAAAAGTAGTGCATTTAGGAATGAAGAACACGAGGCAAAGTTTTAAAATGTATTATTGTACTGGAAAACAATGAGTCTGAAATTGCCAGTGAACTAAACATGACCTTCAACTCTGTGTAAGTGAAATGTGTGGCATAGCCCCTGGAATCCTGAAGTCAGAGGATACTGGTACTGGAGCAGGGCCACAGGAAGTAACTGTGCAAAGTGAGGGCTTTCACAAAGACATTTCCTAGGACTTTCTATAAAAACCGAAATACTCCAACTGAAATCTGTTAGCAGTTCAGCACACTCCCCTCCTAACTAGACACAGGAGAGAAAATAGAAGAAAAGGCTCGTTGTTCAAGATAAAGACATGGAGAGATCACTCACCAGTTACTGTCATGAGCTACGTAGATTAAATCTGGGGAAACTAGTTTAATTCATTACCAACCAAATTGGACTAGGATAATGAGAAATAACCCCAAATTTAAAAAATACCCTCTCCCCACCCTTCCTTTCTTCCTGGGCTCAACTAAACTCCTATTTTCTTTACCTCTTCACCCTGACCAGCACAAGGGCACAGGGAGTGGGGGCTTCAGTCAGTTCATCACATTCTGCCACTTCTTCCTCCTCAGGGGGAAGACTCCTCACACTCTTCCCAGTGTGGAGTCCCTCTCACCAGTGACAGCCCTCCATGAACCTCTCCAATATGAGTCCTTCCCACGGGCTGCAGTTCTTCACAAACTGCTCCAGTGTGGGTCACTCCCGTGGGGTGCAGTCCCTCAGGAGCAGGCTGCTCCAGCCTGGCTGCTCCCATGGGGTCACCAGTCCTGCCAGCAAACCTGCTCCTGTGGGCTCCTCTCTTGACAGGGCCACAGTTCCTGCCAGGAGCCTGCTCCAGCATGGGCTTCCCACAGGTTCACAGCCCCCTTCAGGCATCCACCTGTTCCAGCCTGGGGTCCTCCCTGGGCTGCAGCTGGATCTCTGCTCCACCATGGATTTCCACGGGCTGCAGGGGCACAGCTGCCTCTCCATGGTCTGCACCACGAGCTGCAGGGGAATCTGGGCTCCCGCACCTGGAGCACCTCCTGCACCTGGAGCACCTCCTGCCCCTCCTTCTTCACTGACCTTGGTGTCTTCAGGGCTCCTTCTCTCAAATATCCTCACTTCTTTCTCCCACTGTGTTTCCATACCCCATCCCACCCCCCTTAGCTGTGTCATCCCAGAGGCACTACCACTGTCACTGCTGCGCTCGGCCTTGGCCATCAGCGGGACTGCCATGGAGCTGGCTGGCACTGGCACTGTCCCACAGCTTCTGGCACCTTCTCCCTGCAGCCCCCTCCCAGAGCCAAGTGGCATAAACTCAGTGCAGAGGGCTCTTGTTAAGAAGTGCCCCAGTGACCTTGCATTGCTCTGTGTAGAGACAGAGAAATACCTGATGCTCTGCATCTCTGAAACTAGTAGATGGGTTCACAAGGTCACATACAGTGAAATTAGGCTATAATGGTTGAATCTTAATTAAGAGGAAGGCTTAACATTAAGCCATGGGTACAAATAACCTTAGAATGCTTAATGAGCAAGTGTAATATATTCATCTTGCTTCAAATCACATCTGGCCATTTCTTGAAAGATTTTATGTATTTAAATCTCAAAATATGGACTAGGTGATGGCACTGCTGTGAGGAAGAAAATGCATCTTATGCAACAGAGTATGTAGACCTGATGATCACAGTGGCCCTTCTGGCCTTAGTCAGTTTGCACTCATATTTCTGTAATTAACGGTATGAGACCTATGCAGATATGAAGTAAAAAAACATGACAAAACTCAGCTATTCAGTCAATTCGTGATCATCTAAAGGTGTATAAAGAATGACTCCACAAGTGGGCTAAAGCCTGGAAAGGTCTTATGATGATTAAGAAATCTGATTGAAAACTGACATGTGGATTGCCGTTGGTAGAGGAAGAAGGCAAATGATGCTATACGTTCTTCTCATCTTGCTTAATTGCTTTTTGCCATAATTACTCTAAATGTAATCACACTCCATTACTCATGCATAGCAATTTATTGTTTCCATGGGAACTATGAGCTGATGGTTGCCAGCCCATTAGAAACACCTGCATTTCCCTCCATAAATTGATGTCAAAGTTTTTACCAACCTGTTGTGAAAATATTGGAAATCTTTACAAGTTAAAGCCTCTGACAGGAAAGTTTTCAATGCCCTCTTGCTTATATGAAGCATTATAAAAGCTAATACTTTACTGAACAAACATAATCTGCCATGGTGTTTCTGTTAGGGCAGTCAACATTTAGGGCAGATTTGTACAGGTTGTGTGATAGATAAACCTGTCTAATTACGGGTGTCCTATGTCAGTTTTAGGAATAATAGTTACAAAATTGCTCTTGTCATGAGTTCTGCTCACTTGCAGTAGTTTTACAACACTCTGATCGTGGCATACTCTCCCTTTGGAGGGGTGGCCCCCTAACCTGCTGTCAGCAGTCAGTCTTTGTTAAGGATGCCTCATGGTCACACCAGCACCTCATCCCATCTATAGCCGCTTCCCAGCTTGCCTACATGCCATGCAAGGATTCCAAGAGAGTTTTAGGTGGGAAGGCTGATCTGAATGTGGGCCCTGCTCTTTTCAAGACTTCTGCTTTCACCTCACTAAAATATACACAGAGTAGGGTTTGTTCTGGGTAATATTTTGCATTTTTTGTGTCCTAGCCTCAGTGCTACAAATGAGAAGCAAAGAGACTTGTTTGTCCTTCATAAGTAAGCCTAACTGGATCATGAACAGAAAGAAAACCTCTTCTATACTTTCAACCATGGAATCTGTGATAGTGCAATATCACAGTGGCCGGAGGAAACACCTTTGCTTCCTTCTCCTTCTCCTCTGTCATTTGCCACCGTAAGTGAAATTGATCTTGTTCTAGCTATACAAATAAGCTACTCCCACAGCTCTATATTTGTGAAGACAAAATGAATTGCTGTGGATTTAAGGATGTCCTGGTAGTATGGCCTGATGTACTAATTGAAAACTGGTATCTAATTATTAACATCAGAGGAGGAGAAGGAAGGGTTGGAGGGGAGGGAGTAAGCGTTGAAGACAGTCGTGTGTGTGAATGGAATTATTTATGGTCCCAACCTTTCAACCTCTACCTAGGCAATGCTTAGTAGTTTGTAGGCAGTTTGTTACTATAAGGAACACAAAATCCTCTGGACTTGAGTAATTTAATTTTTTTTCATGTAGTTGTCTTTGCATGCCTGTAATAAACCTGGCAGGGTCATATTTCTATTATGTTGCCCCTTGTTGCTCTACAGTTTTCTCCTGAGATGTGTTTTAGATTTCCTTGCATTCATATGGATGAAGATTTAAATATTCTTTTTAACTCCTGTGATGAAAAAAAAGGGTTTATTTTACCTCCAGTTCTGCAGACACCTGGCCAAAAGGCACAGTTTATGTATAAATCACTGGTAAAAATCCAGAGAAATAACCTAGTGTCAGTTGAAATTGCTCTCGGGGCAAAATGAAACACAGCAAGGATGTTCAAATATGGACTTAATTTTCACTGCAGTATTAGAGCTGATAATAATGTGTGAAACATGATTGCAAAGAATACTTATATTATGATCCCATGCTGGAAAAATTATTTGTGTAAAAGTCATGCAGAACTGCACCATGAATAAGGCTTAGAATATGGCTCATAAAAAGGGCTCCTGATCATTTTGCTATGGGTGAAATAATAGGTGCATATTTAGGATCTTTTTAATCACAGACACCTCATTAAATTATGGGGGTTCTGGTGTTTTGCTAATTTTGCCACACCCAGAAGGTTTCTATAATGTCAGTTGAACTAGAACCTTATATTTAAATTATTTTTTCAGTAGATTTAGTTAATTTATAAGGGCAAGAATTTATTCCTCTTTATATATGATAGCAGTATTATCAATGGTTTAGTTGAGTACAAATGAAAAAAATTCTGTCCTACTTCTACTCTGTATCATGTTGTATTCCTCACCCCTAAATATACAATTTAGAGACTTTTTACTGCTTTTCATTGGTGAATACTCATTTTCTTGTAATTTGAAAGCTCTTCCATCAGTGCAAAAGAACTTGGTAATAAAATGGCTGCTTCATGGCTGATAAAAAAAGAAATTATTATGGGAGGAACTATGTTGTGCACTTTAATTCGTTTATAAAATTTGACTTAGACCTTGTCATTGGAATCCTTTTCTTACGTATGAATATTATTTGCTGTATTTCATTCTGTCTAACTAAAATGATGAAAACAGATCATACTATCTGTTTGGTGACTCAAATTTTTAAAAAACTGTGTGTACTAATCAAATTAAAGCTCATGGCACTGAACGCCTGTTCATATCCTGCATTTCTTATCTGTAAAAAGCCCTCACTGTTACTGAAAAATATACTGCTTTTAAACTGCTTTTATCCTTCCAACAGTTAGTGCTTGAGAGAGAAAGAAGAGGCAGATATTTGTAAGACTATTTCTAAAGCCAAGGACTGCATTACACATTACTTTAAGAGGCAAAAGGGTAAGTTAGGGAAGTGCAAATAAGGGTGAAACTGATGTATTACTGCTCCATGTTTATGTAGATGACGAAGTCCAGTACATCCCTTGTGCATCCATTAGGAGAAACAATGGAAACGGTTCCTATTGCCCAAAGTCCATTCTGTTATCATTCTCCTTGTATTGTAACTCTCTGTGTACTCCACCTGAGCAAAATCAAAGTGTCTGCTAAATTAATCAGCTGGACTTTACTGAAGGAAAGCAAAAGATAAAACCATGAAAATGTAACAGTAAAAGATTTTGAGAGAAATAATTGGGAGACTGGGGATGCAGCTGCCATTGGGCATTTGGAAACTTCTCCAGCATGCAATTTTTGGGGATGGATCACTACATGATTTAGCAGGTCAGTAAACCTTCCCACCAGCCATTGTTCTGTTATAATCTGTAATTTATTTTGCTTTTATTTTTCAGTCTGATTTAACTTCCCAGGAAGTTAGGGAGTCTTTCTAATTATTTTGGTGGAAATCAGATCTGACATTCTCCCACTACAAAATAGTGTTCAAATTGGTGTTTCTGCAGTCTTTCTCCATGCTACAGTGTTCTTGTGAAGACAGAAAATGAAGTATTCTCTAAGGAAGAAGAAAATCTCCTGATTAGCCTTTAACATCATGAAATCTGACCTTTATGTCAGGAAAGCTGCAATGTCTATCAGGTTGAGACTTGACCCCATTTGTTATATCTTTAAAAATACAAAATCGAGGGCTTAAGTTCACCCCTGGAAACTCTGTGGAACCCCTACTGCTGCAAAAGAAACATGAAAAGAAACATGCCATTTTTTATATACCACTGGCTTGTGAAACAATTCAGAAATATCTAGATGATTCATAAACGTTCTATATCATTGTTTAATATACACTGCATATAGAATAGTGAATTCTAAAAAAACAGATAAAATGATTCCTCAAAAAAACCAACCCTTGGATGTCACCACAAGCAATTCAGTTAAGGAATTATAAAAAAGCCCCTTAGAGTGGCAGCCAACACATTAATCAGACTTTTTGGTCTAATGGCAGAAAGCAGAGGACATATGGTCTCGTCTTCCTGTTTTCTGTATTTTATCTTTGTATTGCTTCAGATTTAGTTTGTATTTTCTGCTTACTTTTCTTTCCCTGTGTGAATCACAATTTATTTAAAAAAACCAAAATCACGATTCTACAGAACTAGTCATTTACAGGCCTGATATGATTATTTTGTATTAGAAGTACAATTTTATGCGTAGCATTATTAGCAATAGCCCCAATTTCTTGCACCTGTCCCTAAATTCTGTTGAGGTAGTCGTGAGCTCTAGCACTGTGTAAGCAAGAGAAGCTATCTGTTTACCCAAATCTAAGTGACCAGCCTAAAGCAAATAAAGTTTCCACAGAGACATCAAACAGATGTTGCCAGAACATCTCATTGTGGGAGCGTTATCATCTCATTTGGAGCTCTGAGATACCCTGTTCCATAAAAGCAGGAGCAGGCAGGCTGGACCAGGTGTCTAAAGCATTATGTAGTGCTGTGCATCTGTTTACTGTGCTTGGTCATGCCTAACCCTCACTGCTTCTAATGAGGTTTTTCGAGAAGTTAATTGTATTACAAGGTTTTGCCTCTGTGACTGCAGTTGCAAGTCTACTTTGGTTAAACCACTGAAAGCAGGTGCCTGCTGCATTCTGAAAGCTTATCTTGGTATGGATTTCTTTAGAGGTTTTTCTTTTGTCATTGTTTTGTATTTTAACTGCTTATTGTTTGTCAAAATCTGCTTTTTTTGATGTTCAAGAGAGTATTCTTTCTAATGGTGGGTGTACCATCCCTGGAAACACTCAAGGTTGGGCTGGGCGGGTCCTTATTGCAACCTGATCAAGTTGAAGATGCTCATTGCAGGGATGTCCAACCTAGATGACCTCTCAAGCTCCCTTCCATCCCAATCCATTCTGTAACTGCTTTCCGTAGGATTAAAACAATTCTGGATTGTTTTCAGTAGGTTTAATAACAGCAGGAAAATGGTGGTGTAAGTAATGTAATGGACCAGCACCATTGCACCAGGACCTGCACGCCCCTGGATATGACATGTCCTGACATCATCTGACACTTGTAACTGAGACACGGGGCTGCTGTCCTGTAAAAGACTCATGAGGAGTGTCTCTCCCTCTTCCCAGGCTCCTGGAGACAGAGCTCTGACCATACCAACTCTCACTGAGGTCCTGCACAATCTTGTGTTTGGTGCTGGAATGCTGTCTTCTGATGCAGCAGCCTTGGGGGATTTTTGTGAGTGATTGATCACAATTACCTGATGCAGGCCAGTTCTTCATCAGTCCCATGATTTTTGACATAGATTGAAAACTTTTGTTTAGCACATCCTAAACAGTGTGCCTAATACACTTTGTTAATTTTATTGGAGTGGTGCTCCTGAAATCCAAAAGCAGGTTTCCACAGTCCTTAATGCTGTCCTTACAGAGGGAAAAGTTCTCCCATACACTTCTTAAATCAGGGCCATCAAACTCAAGAATGTTGGGTAAGAAATAATGGAAAGCATTAGCAGTACAACTGTTATTTCATACATCAGCAAGTCATTTGATATTTTCAACAAATGCAAAGTTATTGATTGGCTTTCAAGGCTAGCTGCTAATATTTATGAGCTTAGCGACTAAGTTACAGGGTCAGAAGACTAAAAAGATGTTTTGGAGGGAAATATTTTGGGGACTTGTAAAGAGAAAACACAAAATGAGATCAGGATTGATCAGGTTAGGGTAGATAGAAGAATACTTGAAGAACACAGTATCTCCATGGTGAAAATATCAGCTTGGTATTGATAAAAGAGATGCATGGCTTTCTAAAAATTCTGTGGGCCAAAAATTTTTGTGATAATTTCTGTGAAACCCTCAACAGTTAAATTAAATAGACCCATTCCTACTTGAATCTGACTCATATCTTTTGCTTTCCCAAGTACTGTATGTTTAATCTTAATTCACTCTTCCTTTCCTCTGCCAGACATCCAAATGCAGACATCCAAAGGCTCCTATGGCCCAAATTGTAGTAGCTCTAAAATCAGAGAAGATAATTAAAATGGTAGCCTGTTAATCATGGGAAATAAATATTAGAGCTGTCCCAAACAACACTGGGATCAGATGTATCTTAAAATGTCATTTTTTTTAACTTTTTCCTTTAAATAAGACCTCTGCTGAAGCCATTCCCTGGGTCACCTGTGGAGGCACCTTATTCCTCCCATGGAGGCAAGTGCTGCTCCTCCAAGGTCCTTGGGTTAGTAGAAACATCTCAGCAGAGTAGGAGACCCCAGGGAAACCTGCTTGATGTCACCCATCAGCCATGGCCAGGCAGGGCTGTAGGGACGGGCCCAAGCTGAGTCTGGCTGATCCTGGCTCAGGGTGCACGGCCAGGCAGGATCAGGCTGTGGGGAGGTGCAGACTGGTGCAGCATCCCTGGGGCAGGGGCTGCCAGCCCTGGAGGCTGAGATGGGCTCCTGGGCCGTGGGCAGGTGAGGGCAGCCCCCGGGCTTGGGCAGGGACAGCCAGGGCTGTGGATGCTCTTGGGACTCTGAGATAAATAATCAGCTTTGTCATTTACAAAGTCATCACTTCAACCAGAAGATGGAGCCTGAAATTAACTTGTGCTAATGATACAGAGGTGACTGGAAAACTTTGAAGGAAGGCTGTATAAACCCCGGGCAGTGGTGACAGAGCAGGTAAGTCTGGTGTATTCAGACAGATATTATTATGCATTTACTCCATGTAAAATTTCCAAATATCCATTGTTTACTAGGAGCTGAGAAATATTTTTTAGGGATTTGAATACATAAGACAAAAATATTTCACAGCTGCAGCATGTAATAGACAATAAAATATGCTATATCATACAAAGTAGTATTTTCCACGTAGCACATAAATATAGGGATACTGTAAAATTACTCCTGGTCTTGCACAATGTAGCAGACTAATAATTAGCCACTAGATCAGCCTAAGGACATGGTTCTGAAGAAAGGATTTGCCTAATCATCTTTGCAAGGTTTTTGTTTGTTTCTTAGCAGGAGCACAGGAAGCAATAAAAGTTAAATAAGGTTAATATGAGAGTTATGGATCATTCATATTTTATCAATCTGGGTGGAAAACAATAAGATTATCAATAGAGCTAGAGCTCTAAAGAGCCAATATATTGCTGAGTACCTACTTTTTCTACTGTGGTGCAGATAATAATAAGAGTTTGGATTTCATAGTGTGTTATATTTATCTGCAATGATGACCTACACATCATGTGAAAACACATTTACAAATGTGCTTTTATAACAGCAGTGATTTGAATGTCTATTGCTCTACATATGTATATAATCTTGGGAATTTTAGTTGCAGTTGGAATGAGCTATTTGGAAAGTTGCACGTTATTGTAAGCAAAAAATAAATATAAATGAGCTGATGAGACAGCTGTAGGTTCCATCCAATGACCAAACCTGTTGCTAGGCTCATAGTCCCCAAATCAGAAAGTCCACAGCCCAAGAGTACAAATCACTGATATGCTATAAACTCATTTTTCAGCTCTGCTTCGGAAAAAGCTGCCTGTTAACTTGTTGCCAGAAAGCTTTGTGCTGGATAACATTCTGCCAACTATGTAAAAGACACATAAAAATACAAGCTGACACAAACTCCATATTGTGTACTGCAACAGATTTGCAGTAGTATATTCACATCTAACAGGGATCAAACTGTGTTGCTGAGTGATTTAGTGGTGCCCAGAGGTAAAAGGACAGCCACACATCCAGGGAGTGCCATAATAGAAAGCAAAACCCAGAAATATTTCCTCTTCAGAAAATCTCACAGCAATAAATTTTTTTGCAAACTCTACTGATGGCAATGGTAACTTAACTAATAAAGAAAACTTAATGAAGTAAAACTGTGGCTAAAGCTCTTATGGTTTTCACACTAAAACTACTGAAACTTTGTTGTAGTAGTTGATGGACATGGCAATTCACAAAAAAAATCTAAATGATGTGAGTGTTAAATCTTCCATAAATTGCATAAGTAATGCCTGATGATGCCCTAAGCTCGTATGTTATTTTATATTCAATTAATGTTAATGCCAATCCTAGTGACTTCAAAATGCTCTGTGGGCAAACTATGAAGGGACAAAATGTTGCATCCTCAATTAAATAAGTGGCTTGCATACCGTGCTTTTTTTACATTGTTTGTTTGCATGTCTCTCTCCAGGATTTCAGATACTACCTTGCAAAACGACATTTAACATGTAGGAAAAGAAAAAAAACACCACTACAGATCTAGCAAAAAAACAAACAAACAAACAAACCTCCCAGAACCCAAAAAAAACAACCAAACAAAAAAACCCCCAGAAAATTCTAGCTAGATATGTCAAGTTTTTTAATCAACTTATTGAAAAATATGAGAATCTGGTACATTCCCAAGCTGTTAATATTGGAGTTTTGGTATTTGAAACTGGTTTTGTTTTCACAGAGCTCTTTGTTTCCCCCTTTCCTTGCCAGGATGCTATTACAACCAAACATTCTTCATTAGTCTATTGTGTGAGAATGATAGGTTCTTGAAAGGAAATGAGCAGCTTTGTTTACTACTAAACTGTTAATATCAATCTACAGTTATTTATAGGAAAAAGGAAGGTACCAGCATTTTAATAATGACTCAAATCGTGCATTTGTTATTAGATACAGCTTTGTTAGATAATATGGTTTTGATTGAATAGAATATTTGTTATTGTGTACAATTTGAAAAGCTAATGCTAATTATAGTTTTTGAGCTCAGAGGGGAGCTATCATTTTCTTTTAATGGATCTCCCTAATTATACCACTTTTAAAATTTCATCCTCCTCAGCTACAGGTTTCTCAGGGAAAGGGCAGGAGCTTTCTTCTGGCACATACACATTTCATTTTACTATTTGCTGTCCAGGTTCTCTCCCGGTCAAAACTGTAATGAGAGTTTCATGGCCACCTTAAACCAGCATATCCTTCATCAGATTCTCTGTGAGCTCCAGGATATAGCTCCCTGAATGCCACTTGTGCCAGTAGAAACATGAGGTGATAGAGGCAGAGGGTCAGCACTTGCAGGCAGGAGATAGACTGTTTGTTTTTTTAAATCAAGCTGTGCCTGCTTTATGTCATTGTAAAGCAGTTGTGAAATTACAGCTTGTCATTTGATTTCAGAGATATCTTAGAAATGTCCACTAGCAAAGGCGATAATGATTAACATTAAATCTCCCTAGCTCATGATGATTTTTTTCTTACATTCCTTGTCTGCATTAGATAGAAAATATGTTCATCCCTTATTTAGCCCAAGATACTGCTTCGCTTATATCCTCAGACCTTAAAATCCTAAATGAAAATTGTCTCTTTCGTTCCCATTCCACTCCAGCACCAATCAGTTCTCTGCCAGCTCACTACTCTCTCCTTTGTGCCACAGAAAGAGCAATTTCTATCCATTTCCAGTCCATTTCCCTACTAACATTTCTCTGTATTCAGACCAAGTGTTCCTTAGCCTTCAGCAAGAGCATTTCTGGCCCCTTTTTGCATTTATATATCTCTGCAAAAGGATGAAAGGGTCTAATCAAACTTCTCTTTTTACCTGGGGGCAAGCCATCAGTATAGCAATGAGCTCAGTGGAGAGTTTGGTTTGTCAGGTTTCTCTGACAGACTGTAAATACTCACACCTTGCTCCTGGAGCAGGCGAGAAGCGAGTACTGGCATCAAATGTACTGCAAACCCAGCAACTCCTGTGCTGCTCTTGTGGATATTTGAAGCTAATCACAGCTGATGGAAAGGGCTTCCTGCAGGTATGTTTTCTTATGGGCATGTAGCATCTTTCCATTATTTCCATTATTTCATCCTGTTGGAAAAGGCCATAATTCATCTCCCATTTCTGCCTGCTTTTTATTTGACCTCAGAAAAACAAAATAGCCTAGCTATTGACTTATTTGACTAGTAGAAGTGCTATTTTTGACAAACCTGGAATAGACTGTGGTACAGAATGTTTTTAATACTATCTTCAAAGGGGCAAGTCTGAAACGAAAAACACACTGAAAATGTGGGCAGGTGTAAAGATAGATTACACTTAAGGGCTGGAGTTGTTGCAGAGACTTGCCAGGGATAGCTGGTTGGTGCAAGGTGAGAATGTAATTTGCTGTCTGCCATGTCTTGTCTTAGAGTGCACCATGAGTTTTTAAACACCTTTCCACTTACAATGGAAAACTCTTTAAAATAACTTTGTTACTCACAAATCCTGTTCAGATTCTGTGACAATCCAGATTTTAAAACCAAACAAAAATGTAAGTACAATTCATGTACTAAGTAGTCTCCTAACTTCAGACACCTTCTAGAGCAAAAGCCTGTCACTCAAATACAATGACTTTACTTGCCCATATCTCCAAAAACACACCACTGGGCCATTTCACCACTCGCCTCTTGCCAGTCAGTCTTAATTTTGAGTAATATACATGCAAAAAAATAAAGAATATATAGACATTTACACTGGAATTTAACTGCTTTTAGAGCTTATTAAAAGTTAAAACAGAAATGATGATATATTAAGTTTTGAGTGGTTTGTAGTTAAGTTAAAATAAGCTAAAATTCCTGGTAATTTTGAAGGCATTCTTTTTTGATAGATGATTAACACTAAAGTTTTAAAGAAAGTCTAACCTCTAAACTTGAGCCTGTCTCTGTTTAGACTGTTGAAAGAAAACTGTAATAAAATTTTACAGTATTTTTGTGCAGCAACTATGACTAGATTTAAAAATCCTAAACTTGTATTTATTGCATCTAATTAAATAAATGACTTTATGTTAAAGTACACACTACTGATAGTTTATATTTTTCTTGGTGTGTTATATATTAGGTAGTTTTATATTACTAATGAAGGATTTTAAATGATTAATATAAACTTAATTTGACTTCCAGTTTTTACACACATTCAACATTTTATGAATATTAAATAATGGTATCAACTCTGTAAAGAAAATATTTTAATAAGTCACTAATTGAAATTTGCATTATGAACCTTTATATAATTAGTTAATATTTTACTAGAGGTTTAGCATGATCCTTAGGTTGTTCAAAGTACAATTTCATATAACCCTATGATATTCAACAAGGCCAAGAGCAAGGTCCCGCCCCTGTTCAAGACCACATTTTCTTGAATGGGGCCTCAAGAAACCTGGGCTGGTGGGAGGTGTCTCTGATCATGGCAGGAGGGCTGGACTACATGATATTTAGATGTCTTTTCCAACCTGGGCCATTCTCTCACTCTATAAAATTCAAAATTGTAGGGTTTTTTGGGGAGTTTCGTATAGAAATTTGAGATCACAAAAGAATATTTGGGGTTTTTTGTTGTTTATAGATTTACATAACCATCTGAATTTATCTGCCTATTTTTCATGCATATTTTGTGTATTCATACATATTTTGTGTATTTCATTGGTTCCCATCCTCTGCTGTCAGAAGATAAGATATTATCATACCACTGCTGGATTCTGAGGTTGTCGTGGTTTTCTGATTTTTGTAGAGGAAATGGGTTAATATCATCCCACTGTTATAGGCAGCTTGTCTGCCTATTTCTGCTAGAAAAGGAGCCATGCAGTGCCTTTTTACCTGCTTATAGACTGCAGGCTTTTAGCTTGAAATCTTTTTCCACAGTTCAGAGTTTTCAGTCAGACAGGCAGTCACTCAGTCACTCACTCAGGGACTCTGTTCCTCTTTTCCCTTCCCCAGGTCACTCTCACACTCTTTTCTTTTGCACAGTCTGAAAGGGTTTTTTTCTCATCCACTGGAATACTTACATCTGAAATATTTTCTCGTGACTGACACTGTGTTTGGGTAGTTGGATTTTTTACAATCTCATGTTTAACTTGGTTATATTACTCCGCAATCATCTTGGAGCATATTAGAGATCTACTAAATGAAAAGACATATGTACATTCTTGATGTATTTTATACATACAGATGATATCTTTTTTAACCCATCTGTCTCTTTATTGCAGCACACTGAAGGCAGATTAAAGATTATTAAGCATTCAGGGATGGCTGAAGTGCTATAGTAATTGCAGAAGTGGTGCAAGAAGCAAAGGGATACTCAAAGCAGTTAACAAACACTCATGGCAAGTATCTTGTAATGATCAGGCTCTGCCTTTATCGGGGTTTTCAGAAACAACTGGGGATAAATTAATCACAAAAATTTATTCAGGAGCACAAATCTTCTAGAGTAAATGTCAGAGAAATTGTCAACTGCAGCATCTTTAAAATTAACAACTAGTACAAAAAAGCATGTGTCGGATGCTTGGAGGACCAGTTGATTGCTTTTCAGATATAGATCTGGGGGAAGGAAAGTGGATCTTTAAATGTCACTTGGGGAAGGGCGGAATGGGAAGGAATAACTAAGAAAAGACATCCATGAAGCCGGAGAGTCTTTAGTGTATTTTGAGATCTTGGCAGATGTACTTATGATTAAGCTTGGCTGTGAAAAATATAGATGCTGTTCTGCTAGTATGAGACAATAAAAGGTCAGCAACTCCCAAGTAACTGCAACTCTTATAAGGCAGCCACGAGGATAACATAATCTTGCTAAGTTCCACTAGTAAGTGTATGTGTACAGGTAGCAATTTTAACTTGCTCCTGCAGAATGCAATAAAAACATAAAGCTGAAATTTAATCCTCTAAATTTTCTGTTACTAAATGCCCGCTCATAACACATTTATTAGAATTTAGGTCTGTGTTTGAACAGTTTGTTGCATGGTGACAAAACAGTCTACAGTATAAATTGCAAAGCCCTGGAATAACATCAAAATGAGTTTCAAATGAGATAGTCCTACAAAACAGAGGCAGTATAAACACCGGGGCTGTTTGTATAGCTTGAACAAGGCTGAAGAATGTAGAGCCCTACGTAGGCATGAAGTATAAAGCTGGGCATTGAAATTCATTGTTCTAGTACAGGTAGCAATAAAAACCACTGCTTTTTATTGTTACCACTGATCACTGAACCTTTCCATTAACTCAGTGAGGCTAAATGAAATACTGAAGAGCGAGTAAACATTGTTTTTAAGCTCAGTGTTTCCTGAAAGGGGGGGGGGAAAATGTTTCTGTAGTAGTATGTGTTGCCTATTACTATGAACATAAAAATAGATCTAAAGTTCCTGAATAGCAATAAATGGGTGGTATTGTGCAGAGAGAAATTGGAGCCTGTCAGTTTCCTGTCATCCTATAAAATAGTTACATAAGATGCATTTGAAGGAGATGTTGTCCACAGAGGTAAACGTTGCCTTTGTAATAGCAGAGGGAGTGGAAAAGTTATTATCAACTTGTCTGACATCCATGATAATGAAACCTAGGAAATACAAGAAGGAAGAAAAATGTATGCTGTCAGTTCTTTCATACCTCACAGCTAAGGAAAAACCTACTTTTTAGAAATGTAACTACTTAGATTTTTCACTATTGATTAAATAAAACAAAAGATCTAGGCAATGATAAGTTTTATATGTGAAGAATCTGAGACTCTAAAAGCAAATACTTAGTTGAATTCCTGACTGCGTAATTTTTCCCTTAAGTGTGCTGTGCAAAGCAGCTGAATTAGTAGCAGCTGTGGGAGCTGCAGAGAAGTTCACAAAATTTTCTGAACCCTACCTGACCATCTGTAAGCTTTTTAATTAGCCACAGCAAGTATCAAACTGTTGTCTGTCAGAACAGTGGAAAGATTTCCTTAGTAGGACCTTGATCAGTACAAATGTACTGGGTTTGGAGAAGTGTTTGCTCCTGTGGGCTGGCCTACCAAACAAATGCCCCAGTAACAGCAGCAGCTAGGCTGGGGCTGGAAAACTGACTGTTTTTTGTGAGACCAAAGGCAACTTCAGCCTGGTACCCCATTTTCAAGAGTGATCAAAAGTGAGGGCTTAATAAATAATGAAACCCTCAGGACAGTTTATATGGTAGTTCCTTCTGATAGTCTTGCATCATTGTCCTATTTTCAGTTCGGGGACTCAAGAGTTTGATGGGATTTTCAAACACTTTGTAATGCACAATGACTTTTCCTTCAGCATATTCATTGGATTGCAAAGGCTACTGCATCTTCAGTTCAGTCTTTGGCCCTCAGGAGCTCTCCAAATTGCAGATTACCCAGAACAGGGACAAGAAACCAGGGGTGCATTGCTGTCTTATTCTCCAAGACAGCAGGGCAGGCACAGAGCTCAGTGTGCTGTAGCAGCGCAGACTTGCTAAAGTTCAGAAGGTGCTCAAAAGCAGAAGGGGTGATCCTGTGTCACAGAGCTGTGTCCTGCAGGCTTTCTTAGTCTTGAAATAATACAGTGCATGATTGGAGATGCCAAATATAGCAGAAAGCCCTGAGTTTAGTCTACACCAAAGACACAATCCCAGAAGCTGATGTCAGTGAGCGCTAGGTAGCGTCGATGGGAAGAAGCTGCCGTGTTCTTGTTTCAGAGGTCTGTGAAGCAGGAGCTGTGGGAATATACTGTACTGTGAAAAAGGAAAAGACAGTGACTCTTGAGGAAAAGGTTGTGTATGGTTCATAGCATCTGCCCCTGTGTCACTGTCTTTTCTATACACTCCTGAATCACAAAAAAGTCACTGCTACTTAAATCCCCCAAAGTGTCAGCTCGTGATCTTTCTGGCCTTAAAATTCCATCCAGGCCTACCTCATTTCCTAAGTCACTTGCTCTGCTTCTTCTGACTGTTGCTCTGTTCCCAAAAAAAGTCCTCTTTTCTGTATTTTTTCACCTGCTCCACTTCACCACCACTGAAATTACAGGGACAGTTTAAAAGTTTTCTACTAAAAGACTGTCTCAAGTGCAGTCCTAGCTGAAGTTAAAAAAAAGCACATTTATGAATACTTCCGTTTCCATGGCACTGAAGAATTCAGATTTTTTCTCTCATGTTTTGACAAGCTGTCTTTGTACTGAGAGACCATAGAAATCACAAGTGGGTTTTATGCTGAGTCCTTTCGTCATATCAGCCGCTTTTTAATCAGCAAATGGCAAATACATGGATAGGAGGGTTGCCAGACATAAGGGTCTGGTAGTCTGTCACTCTTCTTCATACCACAGAAGTGGTCTCAGAGAAATCTTGACTGTATGAATGACAGGAAGATGCAGAACTGAAGACAGGCAGGTAATTACTCTTTTTTCGTCATTGAACAAGCTGCCTCTGTGACCTGGAAGCGAGCACTTGGTTAAGAATGCTGATTGGAGCGCTGCAAAGTAATAATTTATGTCATTCTTTAGAACGTGTCTCCCTTGAGCTTTGCTGAGCACATAAGGGCCTGTGCCAGATGGGCCAAGACAGCTCTGTGAGATATGGATAATTTTACATGTCCTGCCAAGGTACAGCTACTGTGTGTTTCACATAAGCTGCACAGCCTTGGGGGCTGGCACCACCCTCTCTCTCCCCCACCTTATTTACTGTCTATCTGCACTGTATATCCAAAATATTCCATTAACTGCTGAAAAGTAAAGCTTTTGACAGGGAAAAAAATGCTAAATTGAATTATTTGTAATTTTTTTCGTTTAGTTATTAAATGCTACAGAACATACATTCAGTAATGAATCTACTTCAGAGAGTTAATGTAATATATGATTAGTACAATTAAAACTTTTTCAGACTCTGAGACAGATAATTTAGTTGATATGTATTACTAGGAAGTTTTATTTGAGTCTAGGACACGGTAAAGTAATGGAAGTTAGTTATTTTGAAAAGCTGATGGCCTAACTAGATTGCCTTGGAGACTGATCATGCTGAGATTGCAAATGGGAATAAAAGAAGAAACCCTTGTGGTTGTAATTAAATCCATCAGCTGTTAGTCTGTCAAACTTTGCATACATCATCACCCCTCCAAGGCAGTCACAAGACAACCAGATTGCAGCTGTCTGAGGACGAAGGTGTGGTTTTTCAAGTAACTGTGAGGCAACCTCCCTTTTCCCTACCCCTTTGTACCACTGGTTTCCAGAGGAGTCTGCATAGGATCCTTACATCTGACCAGCACAGATCACTGAAAACGGGGAGATCTGTAGTAGGGCATGCAGTGGAGTTTCAGGTAAAACCACAAGTATTCCAAAGCAGTCATGTGCTCCCCACACTGCAGCTTGTCAGGCATTCATCAGTCTCTCATCTTCTGCCTTTGGGAATCGTCTCTCTGTTTGTCTCAGGGATTTGTCTGCCTCCGTCTCTTCGGGAAATTTCACTGTGGAGAAAGTCAGATTTATCAGCATTTGTTTTTCACCCAGAAACAGAAGCATTTTTCAGGATGTATTTAAAAGCAGTATTTCAAAGGATGGACAGCCACAATTTTATTCCTTCTTGTTTTTCTAATCAGATTTTGAAAAGGAAAACACAACTATTAATTCAATGGAATGCTTGCTTTTATGAAACTGATCTTTGCCACAGCAAATGACCAAAGGATATTATTACCTTGGGTATTTCCTCAGCTGGAAATATATTTCATTATAAATTAGACAATAAGGTATTTTATCAGAGAAACAGACTTCTTGTCTGTTTCAATATCTGCTCATACTGGCATTGCATTTTATTTCTTAGAGTGGTTGCATAAAGCCTGAAAAGAAAGAAAGTACTGCTTTAGTTCACCCAGAATGTTACTGCTTAATTAGCATTTGTTTGATTTTTTGTGTGTATGTTGTTATTGATCTTTAATAGGAGGTTACAAAATTAAAATAGTGAAAAATTTGAGTCCCTTCTGTTTGCCATCTCCATAACCTGAGGATTATTTGTATATTCAAAGTCTTTTAAGTGAATTTTAGAACTGATCTTGTGGCCCTTTCCCTTTCCCTTTCCTTTTTTATTTTGTTTTAATAAAACATGGATATATATTCAAAACAAAGTGAATGAAGCAATTCAAACTCTTTTTCTGCTCAGAGTAGGTATAAGGCAGATTATAGAGTTTTCCATTGTCTTTCAGTTCAGAAATTAACCCTCACTCTCTGTAAGAATGGATTTCACTGTGTACAAACTTAGGTGATTATTTGAGGGGGCTATGAATGCACAGGTTAATAACGAATAGATGTATTTGATTCCTTCTAGCTCCAGGTGTACCTTACAGTAAGGCTTACCCCTTTTCAAGAGTTAGAATACTCTTGCAGTTCATTTTTGCATTTGAATTCAAATGTTTAGGGCTTTGGCCTTTTCAATGTTTAGAGCTGCACACATATTCTTCTGCTTGGATAAGAACCAGGCAGTACTCAATGATAAAATAATAATGATAATAAAAAATCCAAATGACAACAGCAGCAGCAGATCAGTGGGGAGAAGCTATGAGGCTGCTATCAAAGAGCTGACAGCAATGAGTTATAGGTGCTGTTTCTTGAAGCTGTTCCTGACACATCACATTCTACCACAGCAGAAATGCTGGGATTCTCTTATATTGGCACAATTAATTTCTGATTCCCATATGTTGGTATAAAAGGCTCAATATTTTGGCACAGTAATAGAATGTCTTCTGAAATAGCTGGTTATGGATTCTTTCAGTTACTTTTTACAGAATTGAACTGAAAGTGTTAAAGGAAGAAAGGGAACAAGGACAGAAGAAGAAAAAAAGTGGGGTAGAAGAAGTTGCTGTAATTAGTTCCAAAAGGAAGGATTTGTTACATTTCCAGCTCAGCATGCTCATCAACACCACTGGAGAATGTGCAGTTCCTTTCTGCTCTGTAAACATAGGCATGATTCCCTGTAGTGCACAAGAAAAACAATTCCACTACCAATAATCTACAGAAACACTTCTACCAGCCACCTCTATTTTATAAAAAATTCCATCTGTCTAACACTTCTGACTTTCTAGGAGCTGATACATCATTTTTATCAGTTTATTTTTTTGAAGTTGATCAAGACAAAAGACTATTCTCAGTCATAAACCTCTAAATAATGTTTAGGTTTTGTTTAGTTACTTTCTTCCTAACTCTTCCTAGAAATACTGCCTATATAGACATCAGAATTTGTATTTTTACATCTATATAATATCTGTAAGTATCTATATGCCTGATTTATATTGGTACAGTGATGTCTATATGATTGAATTTTGGGATATACTTTCTGGTAACAACAAATCTACAAGTTTGCGATTCACATCCTTTCCTTTCCTAACTATTTCAATGTTTGCTTTAAAAAGTTCTTTCTTGCTCCAGCAGCAATGTAAAAAACCTCATGGATCAAAGGCAGATGTGGCTATGCAGAAAGAATGTCAACCCCTGTTCTTCTAGTCACACAAGCAGATGGTAGAAGCCAGTATGAAGGCAGACGGGGCGTGCTGCACACTGACTGCTGAAAATGGTGTCCTTGGGAAGCTTGTGCAGCTTGAGACAGAATGAAACTCTATTTTGGAAAGTTACTAAAAATGCTGCTGACATAGGAGTGCATCATTGAAAAACAGAAAGTGGAAACTTCAGATCTGGAACTCAAAGACATGGTTTGCTCTTTCTTGGCTTTTGGAGAACCATCTCCTTCCCTAGTGAATGCTACTGTGCTTTGGCAGATCCTGAACTTTTGCTGTGGGAGCACCAGATGATCCCAAAAATTGAAATCATGTTGTGACAGGCATAAAAGTCTCTGAAGAGGAGACCTTCTCTGTCAAGGACTGAATACATATATTTAACTTGCAAGCTAAACTCACTTCAGAGATCTGAGATATACTCAGGCTTTCTCAGAAGACAAATCTTAATGGTTTATTTAGCAGCAAGAAGGGCTTATGTCCATCACTCTGTTTTAAAAAGCATGTTAACACTAAAATACATGCCCTTGCCTCCTTCTACACAAAAAGTGGTTTCTTGGAGGAAAAAAATACAAAATTGGGACAGGTGGCATCACTGAAGATGAATAACTGTGACTCTCTCCAGGGTCTGTGGAAATGACTCCTGCAGAAGACAGGTATCTATTACCAGAAGTGATACAAATGGCCCCTTTGCTCCTAAGTAAGGCAAGGAATTATCATATTTGAGGTAATTTCCTCCTCTCCTTTAACGCTGCTGGAGCAGGCAGCAAGCATTCAGCTTCCATTAGCGTTATTTAGTCAGGCTCTTTGGGAGCATGTTTGTTAGGCAGTGACCCATTCTTTGGTGCTCCTCCAGGGGAGGTGCCTGGCATCTGCCTGGCTTATGAAAACTCTGCTCTGCACAAATAAATGTCTTGCAGCAAGTACCACATTTCAACACACCATTCTGCAGCTCAATGGCTAGGCTACAACATCATACAAATAAGACAATGCTCAGTGAGTATTCGCTCTTCTGCTCATCCTGGCTGTCGCAATTATTTAATTTTTTCTCTCAGGGTGAAAGTTACTGTTCAGCAAATGAAAAATTTCTGAATAATCTTTAAGATTTTCTGTTATTTTTTTATCCAAGCTACATCTCTAAAAGAGATTAAAAGTACATTTTTGTCATTAAGAACATTTTACTGTCTGGGATGTTACTCCTTCTTTCCTACTGTACAGTTAAAGTAGGCATAGAGGGAGCAAGGTTGATGAACCTCATCATGAAAGAGGAACAGAATTAAGATCAGGCCCTCCACACACAAATTCAAGTTCTGGATTAAGGCTGTCTTTGTAGTCTTGGATTTATTTATTGATATATTTCTCTTAAGAAGGAGAATATATTTGATGTGAACACTCTTGTTCTGTCCGTAAGTACTGATCTCGTTTGGTAAATTCATTCAAAAGGCTTGAATTTTGTATCAACTCTAAATACTTATATTTATTGTATTTTACAATAGCACAAAACATACTTCCACTTAGTTTGAGTCATTGTACTGCTTAAGACAATGTGATCATGGTCACTGAAAAACACATTTCTAAAGTGTAGGGAGAAAAAAATGCATATAGATTTTTCAGGCATGACATTTCAATAAACTGACCTTTGCCATACTGTTTGAATGACAAGAACACAAAAACCTCATTGGAAACAGGATATTTACTTTCAAATATTACCATTTATCCAGCCAGTGGGGTTTTTTAATGGGATTATTTTTCAAAGTTTGATTTTCTATTAGTTTTTCTTTACATTTCCGTTTGAACGTGTGCATTTATTTGAGTTTGTTTTTGGGAGGCAAATAGAGTTTCTAATGAAAGGCAGTCCATAAGACTGGTATTCCTGCACAAGCTGAAAAACTGAGCTTCTAAGACTTTGTTTGCCTTCACAGCCAAGGTAACATATATTTTTAATCATCTTTCAAATGCAAGTGCTGTTATGGATTTTGAACACTGGATACTGAATTACATCTCAGCCGAGGTGAACATTATCATAAGAATCACTGCCTCAAGAACTACTGGCTACCATAATTCCATTTTTGTAAGTATAAAAGTTCTGCAGTTCCAGGATTAATATCATTATAAATCTGTAAAACATTGTTCTAATTAACTACTTAGCTAACCTTGTTCTTAACAAAATTTAATTGTTGGCACAATTAAGACTAATTTGTGTTGTGATTTTTATGAACAATGTTAAAAGCTGGATTATTGGAGTGACTCAGTAAGAGGATGTTCTCTGTACTTATAAATAGGGTATTCTTGTCAGCAAGCACAGTGCTTTCATGTCTATAGACTGTGCTCTGGCATCATAAATATGAAAGCATTTGAAAATTTAAATTTCACAGTATTAAAAATCTAAGTTATTAATTAGATGTACTATGTTAAGTTTACAATGAGAATAACTTGTTCATGAATATATAGTCCCTTACAAACTGTTTTGGGAAACTAATTTGAATGTAACCTTTGCAATATGAAAATGCATTAAAACATTTTATTCTATTATCTGACTATGCTATCACACTTTATCTATTATTCTATTTCAGTCTTTTGTCTTCACATTAGTTTTCCTTAAGTTCTGTTAAAATTTAATTAATTAAAATTTTCTATATATTTTTCACCTTACTTTCCATTTTGGTTCAACGTGCTTAGTACAAAACAAAAATCTTTCAAACTATTGAGATAGAATTGTTCTTTCCATCTGCTATTTAAGGCATCAGAGGGAATTTCCCTTCACATCTATTTGTTTTTAAAACATTATATTCTTCTGTGGGTTCCATTCTGTGTGAAAGAAGAAACTACACTCCGTGAGGCCAAAACTTTTTCCCACTGAAGATTTATAGTAGTAATTCATAAGACAGGAAGTAGAATCTGACCACAATAACTACTGCAACTGTAAAATACATTCCCTTCATCAAAGAAGTACTTTATTCGATTTTCTATTAAACAAATAATGGATTTTTTATAAATCTTAAAAAATCATTTATTTATAGTATTATTTCTAAAGACACATATGTACATATGTAAGTACACATAAGTACACATCTTGTACATAAGAATATTAAGCTCATTTAAATTTTCGCCATGTCAAGACTTAGGCAGATTTTTATTGACTTCCTTACCTTCAATATGAATGTTCAAATAATTGGAAGAAACAATTTACTGAAAGCTATTTCCAAAATCACATCAAGTGGAGATAAGTTTGCCTTGGTATGATTAATCTTTCACACCTAGTCAAACAAGATTCTAGCACATCAAGGACTTTCTCAGAACAGGAGCTGCACACTGTGCCTCTGATATATTCCAAGCTTTGATAGGTTAGCACTTGGCAGAACAATTTCCTTATTGTTTTATCTGTAATGTCCTGAAACCAGCCCTGACAGAAGTCTTTCACATCTAGCATGCTGAGTAGGTTTTTCTTAAAATCAACCTTTTTAAATTAAAAGGTTTTAGCTATAGACAAATTCTTCTTAGCTGTATCTCCATTATTCATAAGACAGTGTCAATATGACAGATAAAGCAGCAGTACAAAATCTATTTATTAATTACTATCTTTTCTGTATAATTTCATTCTATACTGAAATTTCAAGTAATCGATGGAAATTGTATTCAGCTGGGACTAAGATTTCTTTTTCTGATATATTTTGTCTTTCACTGGACATAGGGAAAAATACTACAAGCTAGGGAGAAGAATAATCTACACCAAATCTCTTTTTATCCACTAGAAGTGAAAAGTTTTAATGTGACTGATGTTATAATTGGTAGACAGTAATTGAATCAATGAGATGAAAATTTTCAAACATGAAAAATGCAATTTTTTTTTCAGAATAATTGGTGTATTTCAGAAAGAAGCTATTCAAACTTATGGGTTTATTTCACCCTCCAAAAATTTCACACTGATAGGGGCAGATTATTAATTTCAATTTATTTTTTTAATTTTAATTTTGTTTTTATTTTGATTTTGTCTTTTCTAGACAATGCTGTTAAGTATTGAATAAAAATAATTTCTTCAGGCTGAAAAAGTCAATTTTTGTGTCGCTGTTGGACACAA
>WAAE01012693.1:0-77984 GCA_013400495.1 Nicator chloris | reverse complement strand
CCTTGCTAGGAGGAGCTTTAGAACAAATGAAAACAAATAAATTGCAGACTGGTATTACATAAACCAAGTGATCTAAAGAAACTGAAATATTAAATAATTGGGCTATTAACATAATTTTTTCAAAAAGGCTCCAGGGGAATGTCAGACCATTAAGCCAGTGGGGAAATGGTTAGATTAAGACTTAGCTCAACAAAAATAAGGGAAAAAATTATTTACTGTCTACGTGATACACTGCCAAAGAATTAAAAGAAGTGGCATGTAGCATGCGGGCTTAAAAACAATTTTGAAACAGATTTAAACAAAAAAACCAGTTGTTCTGAAAGCTTAATATGATTAACAGGTAAACTAATAAAGCTTATAAACAATCTTTCACACCACCTCGAAGAATGGCTTACCTATATCAACAACGAGACTGCCAGGCTTTTGTTCCAGCAGAAAGTTCCGAACACGAGGCCATGCTTTGGTCTGCAGATCACTAAAGTAGGCAGCTGTATTTTCATACACACTGTGCACGTGCTGCTTTTCTAGCTGGGTAGCCTCATGTTCCATCCTGAAAACATAATGAAGACTATGTATAACAAAACACAAACTGTTGCAGCACAGACTTTACATTTTATAGCCATGCATAATTCAGGACCTTGTCCGTTTATGTTCATAAAAATATTACATCCATCTAGCAGCCATATTTATAAAATAGTCTTTACTCAAAGGATCTGATTTTATTTCATGAAAGTCAAGAAAAAATTGTGAATATATCACCTCCCCTGTGACGCATTATGTAACTGCACATGCCTATGCAATAATAGGCACAATCCCAAGTTCACCAAAATAGTAACAGCTTATCTGGTGCAAAAGAGAGCCTGTATTCAGTGAAAGTGCAGAATGGTTATAGAATCATAGAATCATTTAGCTTGGAAAGACCTTTACGATCATCAGTCTGACTAGTTGTGAACAGAATTTTAAGAACCAACTTTCCTGTTGTCACTAATGTGAATGGGCAAACTAGTAATATGTTACTTGAAATGCAGCCTGGTCCCTGAAACCTAGGCCCCCAAATCATGCATAAGTGATTTGTGGTTTAGCAGCCCTCTAGAAGTGATTAGTTTGCTAAAGTTTTTCAGCAACAAAACCTTGATCTCCCTACTTCCACTCCCCTGTCTTCATCTCAGCCCAGTATTTTAGTTTAGTGATTCGAGAAGTGGTATCTTCTTAGACTTTAACTATTACCCCCAAGCTCATGTAGAACACCAGTGGATGCAGACACTGAATCCCTCATACAGAATCTTACTTCTTCCTTAATATATCCTCTCGTCTAAGGACCAACCAGGTCAGGTTTGAGTATCTGATGAAGGCCAATGAGATTACATTTCAAAGTGTTAAGGCATTCTTCAAACTAATTTAAACTGCCTATTTGGGAAATATTTCTCCCTATTATTAAAACAAAACTTATTCAATTGTCCAAGAACTCAACAGAGATTAAAGACTGTTTCCAAACATCCAACTGACTAAGCAATGTATTATCAAGATAAAATTATAAAAGTGAGTCCTTTGACTGCATTTGAAAAGGTCAGAAGCAAAGACTTTAATTTACCTTCCTTGATTTTCAAATAATATGCATTTAGGAACCATAATAAAAATTTCTTCTTCCTGTCCCTTTTAGTATTGAAATACATTACTATGAAAAAAAGATGAGAATATATGAGAAACGATGGTATCTATAAGAAAAAACATTTTAATTATTTTTTAAATGTTTGTGTAATAACTAATGTGAGCTGTCACTGCAGCGGTTCTACAGACACAATCTGTCCCACACCTGTCCTACAAATACAACCTTTTTAATTTAAAAAATGGGAGTTAATCCCAGTGACCAAAAAACAACGCACTTCAAGTGTGCATGACTGTTTACAGAATAGTATGTAAGGCTTGATCCATTTCACTGGTACTGTGTAAGAGATGGGGAAAAATTGTTAACAATTTTCACAGTCTATTCTGACTGTACTATCTATGAATACCACTCTTCAAAGTATTTATGTTCAATATTTTCACAATCCTTACTTTATCTTGTTTCTACAATCCAAGATTTTCTTTTATCCTACATTAGCTCACCTTTTACTAAGTGAATATACACATATACATAAAAATTAACTTCAGAAACAGTATAGTACATTGTTAATAGGAACATTTTTGGTTTCACTGAAGAGTGAAAAGTTTTAACAGACTGAACAAGAGAGGCTACATAGACTTGAAATTATATTACATGTGCCAGAAGCTACTCAATCAGAACTTTTCCCAGAATCTGTTTCAAGTTATGTTGCCACATAGAATGGGTTAGTAGCAGTAATTTCAAGTAAGTGTTCCTTGGAGTCGAAAGCCCAACCCTTTGTTTTTATTTGGCCCTTAAATAAAATAAATTAGGTGTTTTATGTCTCCAGCTGTCTTTTTTCTCTGCTTCAAAACATACTCTGTATGGTTGTTCAACAGCCTAGGAGTCCTCTATTTATAAGCAGTAATTCCAAAGACTAACAATCATTTCTTTTATTTTGTTGTCTGATAAGCTCCTAGCTCTATTTTATATTTCATGTTTAGTTACTATGTGGTTCAGTGCTTTCTTTTGTCTTTCCACTTGAAGCTCTTTGCTCAATCTTTGCAGTTCTTAAAAAACTGAAAAGGCAGAATGTTTTCAACCATTCATACTGAATTCCTGTCTTTTTGTCTCTATTTTCCTAAAATGTCTGCATTGAATTCCACTGCAGACTGAGATCTGGCTTAGTTTCCTATTGAATTCAAGACCATTAACTTCTTCCTTTAACTCTCTCGTTCACTGGAACTGGTACTGAGTCTTGAGCTACATGGGACATGCTGGAGACTTCCATCTATTACAATACAGCATTAGAGGTTATTATTTTTAGATATTCTTAATAAATATTGTCAAGAAAATAATTTGGTTATAATAGAATAACAGTAGTATACTAAAAGACAAATTATTTCATGCACCATTTTGTAACAATTTCCATTCCTGCTGATTGTTTATATTTGGCAAATAATTAAGGCACATGATGAAATCAAACTTGCCAATCTGACTTTCCAGTCAAGATCCATAATACTGTCAGGTTTTACTTTGCAGCACAGCAGGAAATGTCCCAGCAATTAACCTCTTCATTTCAATATTTACAGAACGCAAGGAACCTGTGGAGTCTGCCCAGACCTGCAGCTGTACCACTTTCACACAAGTATACTGTCACCAAAAAACCCACAGAAACTTAGACCAGTGTAACCTTACAAGCCAAACTCAATGCCCCTATTTCTCTTTCTAAACAAAAACAACCATTACAACTACTTTACTTTGAAAGAAATGACGTGAATTGTAGAAAACGCTCATTTCATCCAACTTCTGGATTTAACTTCCTGGATAATTGGAAAGTCTGTTTTGCAAAGTAGGTAATGAAAATCTGCCCAGAAATCCCACTGCTTCAGCATCTGCTCCCTTTCTCATTGAAGCTACCCAGAAGCTGTCTGGTAAGACCAGCAAAGAGAAGAGGAGCAGAAGGTGTAATTATGGATACTTTTTCCATGCTCAATTCTTCCTCTCTTGTGTTTATGCTCCTGTTAAAGGGCTCATGCAGAGGCTTGGAGCAGAGATGGGAGTGTGCAGTAAATTGGCACTGAGCTGTTCAGTCACTCTGCAGCACGTCTTGCCAAGTCCTCGAAATGTGAATGCAGCTCAACAAACATCCACCTCCTGCAAACAAGCAGCTTGGATAAAAAATGAAGAACAGGATTCTCTTCCCTTTCCATGCTTCCTGGGCATTCTCCTAGTGATTTGTTCAAGAGGCTACAACAGGCCCTTGCTGCCGCTGATCTATTAAATGAAGAAACTGGAGGAAAACTGTACTTTCAATTCTGCTGAATTTGCAGGGAAATGGATCACCAGTCCATCACATGTAACTGTGGTACATGAACAAACTGTTTGAGAGTAAATAGGTTGTAGTCCATTGACTTTTTCCTACACTGCTCTTTTCCCTCTTTGTTAAAAAAACTCCCAAACCAATCAACCAAAAAAACCCCTAAAAATATTACAGCTTCCAAGAAGGTAAAAGGAATTGTATAAACACGATATATATTTTCATAGCTATATATCTCACTACGAGTTCTCTGACTCTAAGGTAATCTAATTTCTTCCCTTTCCATTAACATTCTGCAACCTTTTAGATAATTGACTTTTCAAGGATACTGCTTTAATAAAAGTCATGTTGCTTGGATATTTTTTATCGCTGCTGAAGTAAGAAATACGTTTCAGCAAGTGACCTTGAAATGAAAACAACCAAAATGAATAACCCCCATTTCCAGCATTTTTTTTAAAATCATGTTTGGGTTTTTTGGTTTGTTTTTTTGGGGAGGGGTAGCGTGTTTGAATTGTTCTTGAATTCTTGAAAGCATTCAATTTACAAGGCTGACTAATGGTATTAAATACCTCATCCTTAAGTGGATAAAATACTTGCTGGCTCCCAGATGCCTGGAGTGTCCTGAAACTGAAGCACAGGAGGAAGTGTTCAGTCCAAGAACACTGCCTCTATCACAGTCTACCAAAAGCTTTTCATACTTACCTGCAGTTCTGAAACACTTTCAGGCCTCCTCACCTACCTCAAGTTATCTCCTCCCAGTCACCTACGATTTTCATCTTCCATCTTTGTTGGGGAAGGTGATACAGGGAAATCTTATAAACAGATATGAAGCATGGTGGGTTAGAGGACAGGATATTGAATACCTCTAACCATGNTCTAACCATCGACACCCACAGCCACAGAGTACTACACATCTTCTTTTCATTGGTTACACCTTCCTCCATCTCCTTTAGCATGTGTTATGTCAGCACAACTATTTAACTTGATATAACACTGTATAATACTGCGAAGTCTTGACCTGGCTCATGTTCAGCTCTTCCTTGCCTTTATATCCAGGCCAACACAGTATTTGGTATACGTCACAAAGCTTTTGTCAATGGCCTCTTGGAACCACCCTGTAATTTTCCTGCATTGCTGCTATTTGTCTTGAAATCAATTACTCTTGATTAATTTGCACCACAGGCCCTCCTCGTCTTCTCTCTTGCAACTGCCTATTTTCTCTAACCCTTTGATGAGCAGCATGAATTCACTCAATTCAGGGCAAGATTTCAGCCTATTAATGAGAGCCCCTCTTAGATACAGTCTCTTTCACATGTTGATGGGAATTCTCAATATCATTTTGGTTAAGAAGAACTGCTTCAAAGATCCACGAAATTCAGCACAGTTGTGCCTCTCTTTGTTGCCACAGCAACATAAACCTTGATTACACATGCAACTCCAGCTTTGGATGCAATAACCTAATTAATCGCTTAAATGGAACAGGATAAACCACAAGGGTTAGGTCTACATCCTCAATACCCTGCTCTCCAGCAATAACAAGTGCACTTGTAGCTGTTTTTTACTAACTAACACCTAAGTGAAAGGTGGAGCAGTCCAATTCGTATTTCTCCCTTCATCTCTAGAATAGGGAGAATCACCTATTCAGTGAGAAGTCTCTAGTTTACTTCCAAAACTTATCAGTCTTTTCATTCAAATATGGGTAGCCATGGAAAACGAAGTGAACAGCCCTACTGGACTATAAACCACAGTATTTTTTCCCATGCAAAGACAAAAATCCAATTCCCAGCAAAACATCATTGCAGCCCTTCTCAAAAACAAACCTAAGATTTCTTTATCAGAACTTTGGTCACCCTTGGATTGAATTTCAGCAACTTTCATTCTGATTGACGGTGATTTCTCGTATCGATAATGCAGACGTGAAACTGGTCTATGCCAACATACCAAATGGCTTCCAGACATGAATCATTAAGCAAAGCAGCTGTATTAGTAAACAAATGATAATGAAACAAAATAATAGGAATGCTGTCATGAACAGTTAAACTAGCTGCAATGAAAGTTTAGCAAGAGGATACAATAGGAGATGATTTGCTTACATAAGGCTAACAGCTCCAATAATTAATTTCAACCACACATGAACCATTATAATCCCATGAAATGCATAGCCTGAAATCAGAGCAAGAGAAGCTCCATGCAGCATTACTAAAACCTTTTTGAGCTGAAAACCTGATTCAAAACCCTTCCTCCAGTAATTTGGAAAATTTTGAAATGAAAGAGCTAGGACACATTTGACAAGAACCACTGTTAGCTGAAACACTAACAGTGATATGAGCATTTTAAAGTAATTTCATTGACTGAAATGAAGTCACTATCATTGTATTTTTTTCTTACTAAAATACATAGAACTTTGTCCCAGCAAAACATTAGAAGGACTGAGACTGCTCTTACAAGACCTTGGAAAAATAAGCTTATAGCTCGATCTCTAGTAACTCAAAATGACAGCCATTCGCTGTCACATTCATTTTGTTAGCTTTATTTTCCAGTTCAGACAAAACCTAGTGCTATTCACTGCACATTCTTGGATCAGTTAATCATTTAATATTCTCCTTGCTGTTTCGCATTTAGGGTCATAGTCTATGTTGCACTGTAAACAGATTTATTTTCACTAAGTACATAAACTCCATTCTGTAGATAGGTAACATTCTGCTAAATGAAAATGCACAAACATGGACCCTTGGCCATTAAAAAACCCTGAGAGGAGGAACATACTCATGCAGAAGCTTCACAGGCCCTTTATGTGTCTGTTCATCTTTACTATCACATCAAATCTCACAAATCACCTCCCAGCACAGAGTCCCTTCCCTTCTGTGAAGTCCCACACAGTCAAAACCTCGTGATGCTGGATGTGCACTGATGTGGGTCTTCAGATCCTGCACAGAAACACTCTGTACAGACATCAGACGAGAAGCAAGGACCAGGAAAGATTTGGCCTATTAAGCAGGAAGGAAAGTCTAGTAATAAGTAGTGCTGAGAAGAGCAAATAGGTTTTCTTCTTCACTATTCATATTAATTGCCACCAGGTGTCAATACATCAGTGAAAAAGGGATAAGGACTTAGGGAGACAATAGGTTGGGGCTTTTAATTTCAAGGTTTTCTAAACAACTACCTAATAAACAGTACGTAGAGAACTGATTGTACTGGTCTCGGATTAGACAGTCTCAGAGCCACAAGAAATTAGTTTTGAGAAACTGGGGGCAACATGAACAATCCCTGGTCTCATCATATTGCAGTGAAAAAATTAGGGACAATTGGTTTAGATTTTAGAAATTACAGCAGAATGGTACAGTTGGTGCCATTTTGAAGAGAATATCTGACATGTAGTTATCAAAATTCACTGTTACACTGGAAGGATACCCTGAGCAAACCAGTCCAGAAATATGCTTTGAACAGTCCTCAATAATTTCTTTGTAGGATACTTGCAGACAGACCAAATCATCAGGGTTCAAATGAACTGGATAATGGTATCAGAAATCAGATGTTTAAACAGATCAAAAGAGACAAAAGCAAAACACTACTTTTTGATAAGAATAACCAACTGCACTAAGGCTGAAGGAGGCAGGATGGGATGAGTGGCAGGAGCTCTGCAGAAGTGGATCTGGGCTGTGTAACATTTCACAGATTTAACACCATACATGCTAGGTTGTTATGGTGGTTTTAGCGATACACTGTTGCCAAAAAAATAAGAAAAGAAAAAAAATCAGGATCAGCACACAGAAATAGGGCAGATACCTGCAAGTTACATAAAATTTTCTTTCTGCATTCAGCATAGCTGGCATATCAGGTTGAGCATTATGTTCAACTTCAAGCAAGAATAAAATAGGAGAGAACAATTATGAGATATCATATATATGTAAGAGATCAGAAATCACGTAAATCCTGGGGAAAGAAATTTGTTTCAGTGTTGGTCCAGAATGAGAGAGGACCATCTCATAAGAAGAGGGGCTGTTGCAAAGTGGAGGGAAATACCTGTTTACCAAAACTGAAGGACAGACAAAAGACAGTAGCTTAAGCTACAACAAGGAAGATACAGATAGGGCATTTTAAACAAAAGAAGATAAACAGAAAAGCACTGGAAATGACTGTGGACTGGGTAGCACACGGAGCCTCCACCAATGTGGTCTTAAAAATCTAAGTCAGTTAAGCACCTGTCAGGAAATACTCTGTGCCCTGCACCAGTATCTCAAAGGCCCTGGCCGTGCCAATCTACCTATAAGCTTTAAATGCAGCTGTTTTTTCTCCTTGGTCACTGTATGTCTCAAACATTTGTATATAATTATCATGTCTCCTTATTTTCCAGCAGTTAAGCAAGCATTAAATATTTAGTACTTTTCATCTTCCCTGATGAATCAGTCAAGGTGGTCTTTTACAAGTATTGTTGTCATTCTAAGTATCCTCTCCATATGTCTTGATTCTTTAGGCTAAGGATTTTCACAGGAATATTTGATTCCTGAATGTCATTCTACGGTTCTGGAATTACGTTTTTTTGAACTTCTTTTGTTTCCTCACAATGTGGGTTTGCATTTAGAGTACTATTTTCAGTTGGATTAGTTTTAATTTATGTAGAATAATTCTCCTTTTTTTTCAGTCATAGAGCTCATCACTGTTGGTGCTTACATGGCACTTGGTGCAATACACAACACCTCCCCTTTTAAAATGATTTACAAACTGACTTAAGCCACCCAATTACTTGAAAACATATCTTCTGCTGAAATCTCAGAGACAAAGATAAGCAGCACATTATCAAGTAGGATCTCAAATGGAGGCTGCCAATGGTTACCTTTGATCTCAAGATGAGATATAAAATGTTGTAGAATCAATTACAGTAATTACAGAACTACTAAGTGGTTTCTCTTGGTACATTTTATAAACTACTCTTGATTATCATGTTTATTACAACTGAACATATAATTTCCTATCTTAAAATATTCATATACAAATGTATTCAGTGTTCAGCATACACATCAAACACAATTTTAAAAGAAGAGATCTTGTGGTAGACAGTATTAGGTACTGAGTTACCTCAGTAGATGACCACTTGAATGAAATCAAAGCCAGCATGACATTTTTTTTATCCTACAAAACTAAAAAAATCTGACTGATACACTTTTTTTTTTTTTTGTGACATTTAGTTATAGGAAGTCATGTATTTATATTTACTTTCTCGAAAAAGAAAAGGTGTCTTATATGTCTTTGACACTAGTGCTCAAAAGTGTCACCAGTACTCTCTAATAGTAACTGGGTGCTTATGCAGCTGACAAAGGCTCCTGAAGACACACCAGTAATCCTATCAGGGTTCAGATTTAGACCTAGACACAGAAAAAGTGCATTATGTTGTTACTAAAAGGTTGTGGCATAACCCTCTGTGATGTGTCTGTCATCGACAGCTTCTTCCAGTGGTAGCTGCAGTAGACTGAGCACTGTGAAGGCCTAGTGGTCCTGTAGTCCAAACCCCTAGAAAAGATCCTTCATTTTCATAAATCACCAGACCTTCATTCAAAGATTACTTCATTTTAGTATGAGCAATCTTTTTACATAACTTGTTATTTCTAAGCCTTCTATTTTAAAGATGAGACAGGCCTTTGAAAAACACAATTTTTCCTCATCAGCATGGAAAGGAAAGGCTCCCTGGGGGAGCTGAAATTTCATATTAACACTACTAAAGTTCTCTACTTGGAAATATTTTAATCTCATGGCCTTTTTAGGTGTAATTTTTTTTCTTAAAATCAGGAAATTATTGTATCACAGGGAAAAAAAGTTGATACCTACAAACATCAATATCTGGAGCATCAAAAGAAATATTACCTTAGAAGACATTTGGGCTGTAAGTAATTAACTTCTCTGAAATTATTACACGTTGATATGCATGTAAACTTTTCTTCAAAATGGAATATTTTTCAACAGCAAAACACAAACCAAGTTATACAATGTCTTTCATCCAACTGTGTTCCGCTTAAACTTTTCTGAGGAAAAAAAAATCAGCCAGGATTCTGTGTCACATGAGTTTAAGTCAGTTACATAAAGCCTGGCTATGACACAAGCATTTATCTTATTTTTCAACAGTTAGACTCCTTTTCCCCCAGTCATTCAGCTGATAATTCTATGTCCATTTATGAGCGTACATACGTAATTTTTGAAGTACCACTGTCTTTACTCTTCATTTTTTTAATGTAAAATTATTTCATAAGCATATGCAAGTCTGAAATAGTTTTTCAGTATCTTTAATCTTCACAAATTTAAGAGACATGTGGCCCTCAAGCCATGGTTTTCTGTCACATAGGACTATTCTGTCACTACTACTACCTATAAACTGGCCCACGTAGATCCTGGTACTGCAAAGACATGAGCATCTGCTTAACTTTATGCTGTAAATCATCTTACTGATCTCTGGTAGCCTGTTAATAATAACTGAAGGCAGGAATTTGTAAATGATATTTTTCAAGACCAAGCCTTACACTGTTTCTACTGTCCCATAATCTGATTCATCCATCTAGAAGGGACAGCAGAATACCTGCCAATCTTAGAGTTTGCATGGGAAGTGTTTATCCCTTGATGTAGGGCTCATTTCAAACTCTGTTCAAATACACGGTCTATAAATAGCATGTATTACTGAAATAAATGTATTTATGTACTAGACTGAAAACTAATTACTAAAATTAAGCCGACCCTCCGGGGTCCATTAAGGGACATGAAAAAGTCCTGAAAGGATTGGTTCTGTTGCTCATGGAGAAGCTGCTGAATGTTTTTCTTATCTCTTTCTCGAGTTTCATGCACAAAATCATAAACTCCAGCAGCACACTTCACCTGAGCAACTCTATCAGCAAGGAATGTCATCCTGTGCACTACGTCAACACGGCAGGGCTGCTGAATTCTGCCAGAAATTCTTTGCAAAAGAAAAGGCACGGGTGAGCTGACTCCCCGAGCTCTGGCTGCTCCCACTGATGCTCAGTGGGAATGAAAATCCCTTTACAAACATTCATTAAGCAGCGAATACTCTGCAATGCTGAGAGCTCTATGTGGAGGCAATACCTCAGTATCTAGAAATCTCTAGGAAAAGAAGAAAATAATTATGAACTGTTATGGCTTAGGATTGCTCCAGGTCATTGCTTGGGACTGTCTGCACACGCACAGCGCGTACTTAATTTTTAACTAATCAGGCGACCACGGAGAAACTTACTATTGCTGTGGTACATTCCCCCCCAGCGTTTCGGGAAAAGCCCCCTCCCCACCTGCTACACCAAATTCAGCTGCAGCATCCACGCTAGTTCCCAGCTCTGCAACCCGCGGCTCCGCTCAAGTAAAATGTGACATGGGGGGAAGCAGGGGGTGGGGAGACACCGCACGTGTGTAAAAAAATTTAGTTAAATCTCCAAATCCTTCCCTCCCGGGCTGGGTCAGCACCAGAGGGGCGATCCCCGGCTCTGCGGACAGCGTTTTTAAGACGATCATCTCAATCTGCAAAAATGTACCGCGACGTTTTGGTTTTTGTTTTTTTTTTTTTTTCTTTTGGCTGGTGTGAGGTTGGGGTGGGGTTTTTTGCGCTTTCCCCAGCGCTAGGTTTTTTCTTGCCCCCGAGGCCAGCCCGGGGCGGAGCGGGGTGCCCTCCGCATCCCNGGCCGGGCCGTGCCGGGCCGTGCCGGGCCGCGGGGCCCCCGGCGGAGCGGCGCGGAGGGGAGCCCTCCCCGCACCTCTCCGCCGGGGCCAGCCCCGCTCGGCGAGTCCTGATCCCTCACTTCCCCGCAAGCGGGAGGAGGCGGGGTAAGACAAAAAAAGGGCCGGGTTATCAATTCCCTGTTAACTCTTCTCCTTGCGGTCTTGGCTCGTCCCTTGGGCTCGTCTTCTGCGAGGAGGGTGGTGCTGATGGAGATGATGGTGGCGGTGGGATGCTCCGTCAAGGAAGTGGGGGGCTTCGGGAGGGGGAGCAGGAGGGTCCCCGAGCTCCTCTAAACCGAGGTTGATGGGAGCCGTGCTGTCTGCTGATGGCAGAAGCGGCCAAGGAAGATTAGCTCTTGCTCATTTAAAGGTTAAGCTCAAAGCTAAGCTTTGTGACTAGGTCTTGTCTGCAACTCTTCCCATCCCGTGAGTCTTGACAGTGAATAATTTTTGCCCCTACGCCCGCACTGATTCCTATTAAAGCGGTCTAAAAATGGCAAATTGTTTCTATACTTTGATACACTTACAGGTGTTTATTAGATAAGTACACAAAACCCCAGCCGTGCACCAGGACCCCGATACAATTAGCACTATAAACATGAGCTAAAGAGATAGTCCTGTCCCAAGAACTTAGAAATTATGTCTAAGAGACAACACCACATAGTACGGCAGGCAGGGAACTCCGCACAACATTGCACAAAGCACTGAAAGTACTGAACTATTTACTGTTACAGGTAGTCTTTTGCTCAAATCAGTTTTAAGGTACCTGAAGACAGGATCGTGAGGAACATGGCTGTGTATTGATGGGATTTTCAAGACTGACAAAATGACTCAAGAACGTGCATTCCCTTTATTATGACAACCCCACCTGAACGAAAAGACTCAGGGAAAGGTTATAAGAACAAGATGAGAATAAGTATACTGAAAACACATAAATCTAATATTCTATTAAATGTACCAAAGTCATGGAGTAATGATGAAACTCTTGGTCTCCATTATGAAGGAATTCAACAGCTAGATAATAACTAACCTTTTTAACACCTTCAAAGAGCTTTGACTAGTTTGTAAGACATGAATGTCTTTTGCAAACATTGTGTTGACTTGTCCCTGTTATGCCATGCTTCCATGTACATTCTGCTAATTCAATTCTGTAATGTAGTGTCAGCTAAATTGGCACAGACAAATTAGGGGCTGCCATTCCCAGGCTCTTTCAGATACCTTTTTTGGAAGATGATGCCATATATGCCTCATTCCTCCTTCAGGTAAAATTCCTCAAGTGTGAATACTACCTTATTTTATTTGTTGACATAAATACTTATTTTAAAAGCTCTTCAGTTTGAAATAACTGCCTCACATTCAACCTTCTTAGAAAACGATTCTGATGTAGACTCATAAAACTCTACTGTGGGGAATTCACACAGCCTTTTCCCTTACCACCTAATCTTTCCTAGATATTCCTTAAAACTACAATTATGTATCAGTCCTATAGATTCTCTCCAAACTTCCTGCTTCTGATGCATTTAAAATAGATGTTAGTCATGTAGCTTAATGCACTTTAGGAAAAAAAAAACCACACCTCATTTTTATTAAGGTTTTATTAAGGTTAACCCAAACCCCACATTTATTAAGGTCTCATCATACAAATTTAGGCAGAATGAAAATAGGATACCTTTTCCTTTGGAGTACTATGCATGTACAATTACATAATAAACTGCAGTCTGTAGCAACCCCTCCTCCCTAAACAATTAAAAGACCTCAATAAAATTTTTTTTTCTATATTAAAAAGGATTTAGGTCACTAAATTAAGTGACCAAACATTGGNGACGTTTTGGTTTTTGTTTTTTTTTTTTTTTCTTTTGGCTGGTGTGAGGTTGGGGTGGGGTTTTTTGCGCTTTCCCCAGCGCTAGGTTTTTTCTTGCCCCCGAGGCCAGCCCGGGTCGGAGCGGGGTGCCCTCCGCATCCCTCCGCGCCACCTTCCCGCTGCCCCGGCCGTGCTCACCTGCTCCCGCGGGGCGGCGGCGGCTCCATGCCCGCGGCGGGGGCGGCGCTCGGCCGTGGGGCCGGGCCGGGCCGTGCCGTGCCGTGCCGTGCCGTGCCNGTGCTGTCTGCTGATGGCAGAAGCGGCCAAGGAAGATTAGCTCTTGCTCATTTAAAGGTTAAGCTCAAAGCTAAGCTTTGTGACTAGGTCTTGTCTGCAACTCTTCCCATCCCGTGAGTCTTGACAGTGAATAATTTTTGCCCCTACGCCCGCACTGATTCCTATTAAAGCGGTCTAAAAATGGCAAATTGTTTCTATACTTTGATACACTTACAGGTGTTTATTAGATAAGTACACAAAACCCCAGCCGTGCACCAGGACCCCGATACAATTAGCACTATAAACATGAGCTAAAGAGATAGTCCTGTCCCAAGAACTTAGAAATTATGTCTAAGAGACAACACCACATAGTACGGCAGGCAGGGAACTCCGCACAACATTGCACAAAGCACTGAAAGTACTGAACTATTTACTGTTACAGGTAGTCTTTTGCTCAAATCAGTTTTAAGGTACCTGAAGACAGGATCGTGAGGAACATGGCTGTGTATTGATGGGATTTTCAAGACTGACAAAATGACTCAAGAACGTGCATTCCCTTTATTATGACAACCCCACCTGAACGAAAAGACTCAGGGAAAGGTTATAAGAACAAGATGAGAATAAGTATACTGAAAACACATAAATCTAATATTCTATTAAATGTACCAAAGTCATGGAGTAATGATGAAACTCTTGGTCTCCATTATGAAGGAATTCAACAGCTAGATAATAACTAACCTTTTTAACACCTTCAAAGAGCTTTGACTAGTTTGTAAGACATGAATGTCTTTTGCAAACATTGTGTTGACTTGTCCCTGTTATGCCATGCTTCCATGTACATTCTGCTAATTCAATTCTGTAATGTAGTGTCAGCTAAATTGGCACAGACAAATTAGGGGCTGCCATTCCCAGGCTCTTCCAGATACCTTTTTTGGAAGATGATGCCATATATGCCTCATTCCTCCTTCAGGTAAAATTCCTCAAGTGTGAATACTACCTTATTTTATTTGTTGACATAAATACTTATTTTAAAAGCTCTTCAGTTTGAAATAACTGCCTCACATTCAACCTTCTTAGAAAACGATTCTGATGTAGACTCATAAAACTCTACTGTGGGGAATTCACACAGCCTTTTCCCTTACCACCTAATCTTTCCTAGATATTCCTTAAAACTACAATTATGTATCAGTCCTATAGATTCTCTCCAAACTTCCTGCTTCTGATGCATTTAAAATAGATGTTAGTCATGTAGCTTAATGCACTTTAGGAAAAAAAAAACCACACCTCATTTTTATTAAGGTTTTATTAAGGTTAACCCAAACCCCACATTTATTAAGGTCTCATCATACAAATTTAGGCAGAATGAAAATAGGATACCTTTTCCTTTGGAGTACTATGCATGTACAATTACATAATAAACTGCAGTCTGTAGCAACCCCTCCTCCCTAAACAATTAAAAGACCTCAATAAAATTTTTTTTTCTATATTAAAAAGGTTTTAGGTCACTAAATTAAGTGACCAAACATTGGGAAAGCCAGAAGGCTGCCCATGAAACCTTAATTCAGACTTCTTTTGCCTGTGCATTGCAGCCGTGTACTTAATTATGAGTTTGTCTGCAGAATACCGGGCTCCATTTGGAACATCTGAAATTATGTAGTGGCAAGCATGTAAGACTGGCTCATTATGTTGCCTCTTGCATTCCCATTCATTTATTCCTTTACTTTCTAGCATCTCTGTTGTGCTCATCCCTTATCATCTCTCATCTGGAGATTGTTCTTTCCCTGGTCTGTCTGAAACCTTTACCCTTAGATAACCTTTTGCAGTCAATCAGGTACAGGTTTTCACCATAGGGTTACAGCAATTGCTAATTATTCCTTCAAAGGTTATTTGTGACTTTTCTCCAAAGGTGAGGGGGCGGGGAACAAAGAAAAGAAAAAGGCATAAAAACAAAGCAAGGGGAAAAAAGAGGAGGAAAGTCAAGGAAATTTAAGTTTCCAGGTTGAAGCAGTAGGGAAATAAAGAATCGAGGTCAGTCTTCATGATATGATAGAGCTTCCTTATGACAAAGTATCAGCTCTCAAATTACAAGCTTTACAAAGAGACCGTTGTACTTGAAAGCAAAAGGAGGCATTAAGTTGCCTGGTGCCTTGGAGGGAAAGGATCATGCTGTATTTATAAATAAGGCTGCAGTGTCTCAGTAGACATTCTGGAAAACTGGTGATTTTTTTTTAAACTTGTGACAAAAACTCTATGTCTGCTTCCATTGAAAGAAGGCCTCATCAGTCAAAGACTTTGTTTCCTCTCTACAATAAGTATTACAAAGAATAAACACCTTTGAGAGGCTTATTTTCCATGCAGATGCTTGAGAGGTGGTCCTGACCTAGCGACTTACACCTTTCGTTGGTGAATTTGGTCTTCACATAGAATTATAATGTTACTGTCAAACTGTAATGTTGTTTTAAAAGGTTTTCTACCAGAACTAACAACAGATGCAAGCAGTGGTGTTTATGATAGTACTACAGTGAACTAAAAGCAGTAGTTCCACTTTGGGGGAAATTTTAGACCTGAGAAGGCTAAAGAAATAATATTCTTTAGCAGTAACTATTCAATTTTTTTTTAATGGAACATGAAAATCTAAAGAAAATTCAAGCTAGAAAAATCATGCTATTTCCCAAATGAAATGGGGTCTCTAAAGGCTTAAGTTTCCCACTAAAATTGAGTATAAGCACATTTTGTTTGCCTGGCAATCTCAATGTCACAAAAGTCAAATTTTCAAACGAAGTTGCTAAAAATGGTAGTTACTGTCCTGAGTGTTTCAGTCTTTAGGGACTTTCTGACCCTTTCCCATACATGGTCTTTGCAATCACTGGCAATAGAAGCTTGATTTCTTACCTGAAATTCATATCCTCTGCTTCTCATTTGCTTCCAGGAGTTTTAATAATAAAAAAAAAATGCTCAGAATTTTGATAATACTGTGTGCTGAGCCATGCTGCAGGGTATAATGGATTTACTTAGAGGGGATAAGAAAGCAGAGGAAATTTACTGAAAGTAAGCCATATTACAGTCCAGTAAAATTAAACACTCCTGGCTTCAGGAACATAACTGTGCAGATATTTTTTCCCAGAGGCTTACTATGCAGTCAAGCTTGTATCATGGGAGATTTTTAATGTGTGACCTTCCTAGCCTACCACGCAGAGCTGCTGTGGGGATTAACTAGTTAAGATTTATAAAGTGCTTTGAAGATTATAAGGCATTAAGTTGCACAAGTGCTAAGCACTATTATTTAATACTTAAGTACAACCAAGCTTTACAGGACAACTCATGTTCACCTCACTAGAAAGAGCCTGTGATTTCTTTGTGGTTGCAGTGCAGTTGTTGGAAGAGGTAAAGCAAGCAGAACTGACCACAAAAGAGGGGAATTTCTTTCTTGTTTCACTATCAGAAACTAAAGTGAGACACAACTGTAGTGGTATTGCAGAAAAATTAGTTGAAAAATAATTATTATGAAATGCAATGATAGAAATCCACATAAAAATGCAGGGCTCCTTAGTGTGCCAATACTGTCATTTTTACTATGTCCTATCTTGCCCAAGTAGATCCACAGACTATTCTCCAGGAAGTAGAACTCCAAATCCCAGACATATAGATGGACCAAAGTTATCAGCTGAAAATGCTGCCACGTCACAGCAGGGATGGATAAAATCTGTACATTGGTAAGTTGTACTTCACACATATTTTTGCTTATTTAAGTCAAAATTTTGGAAGAAAGATGAACACAGACTGTTGCCTTTATTGATCAGATTGGGAACACCTTGTTCTGATACAATTGCTTTGTTGGGTTTAATTTTTACATAAACCTTCCTCTTTCTTGTTTTGTAATGTCAGTTTTCAGCAGCAGGAAGTCATTGGGATTTTCTGTGGTAGCAAAGGGACAAAGTATTTATTAGTAAATCAGCAATGCAAAACAGGACAGTATGACATAATTTTGCACCTAAATATGCTAGAGATAGAGGAACACAAGTGTTTCAGGACTGCTGACAGGGACAAACTATAGAGGTTAAGGTGGCATATTGTTGGACCCTGAGCTGCATCCCAGCACCCTGATGTCACAAAGACCTTATTTGGCATTGGAGAAGAAGGAGGGTTGGGTTTATTCACCTTACAAGGACTAATTCAATGGAAGTGTCTTTTCAGGACAAAGCACTTAGTACTTGCATTTCTTGCCTCTGCAAAAGTGCTGCAGACATTTCACAAGGACAGATTTTCAAGTATATGCACTTCCTCTCTGTGGCTAAAAATAAAGATTACTTTTCTAAAGTGTTTTGACATTTTGATCTCAATTGAAGCATATAATAAAAATTCAATTCACTGACAGTCTCCAGTATGACCTGAAATTCAGCTTTAGAGATAAGTAAAGGTAAAAAGAGAAACCAGAAAGTGAATAGTGTACTTGTGCAACAGATTCTTGTCTGTTCCTGGGTCAAGGAAGCTGCAAGCCTCTAATGCTTCTACTTCTCTTCAGAAATCATAAACTTTACTTCCTCTATTAAGTTAACAACAATCATTGTGTCACAGAAGATCAAATTACTTTTCCAAAAACACAAATGAAGTCCATGAATAAGCAAGAGTTCAACTTAGCTTTCTAGACACTGACCCTGTCCCAGACTGCTTTAGTTATTCAATTTAAAAACAGCTTAAACCAGACTAGAACAGTGTGGTGCACATTGTTCAGAGAAACATTTGTGTGTGGTAGCAGATTTGACTCAGTGCACTCTGTTAACAGGGTCTTACCAGGCTTTTGACCAGCTGTCCTAGGAGATGGGGGAAACTGGAGGTAGTACTCTTCATTCAGATTTGGCTCTTTAAGCTCAAAAGCATTATTGCAGAGATTCAGGGCTTCTTTGTTGTCAACACATTTTAGAGCTTTTCCAGTCCTTTATTTGAGGCTCCACTCACATTCACAGTTGCTCTCCCACAGCAAAAGCAAAAAAAGCAACCCAGCCGTAACATTCTTTTCTTTTGTCTTTTCAGGAACCTATTCCTTTGGTTTTCTTACTGCCTTCTCTTTTGTTTAAAGAATCTTAAATCATACAATGGCAGCTAGTCGTTATTCATTTTAGATTTATTATGAGTTACTTATGGTGTTGCTCATACCAACAATAAACTACTTGACCTGCATTAGTATTCTTAATGCTTATTTCAGCAGAAGTGAAATTGTATTTCTGAAGAACAGATATCTACCAGGGGCATTTCAAATCTAGTTAGAATTTGAAAAAAGTACAGTTGGCTCTTGTGATGCCTGAGTTACTGACCTTGAAAGGTGCAATGACTGCTATGAATTTCTCATACTATGCAGATCATCACACACCATTTGGAAATGGGTGAATGTCATTCGGTTCTCATGTGATTTTGGTGTATTGAACAAGAAACAGACATTGTACTTAAACATTGTAAAAACAGAACCATCAAAAACTGTTTTCAAATGTTGCTAAAGCCACTCTCTATTGTACTGGACAGAAGGAAATACAGTAAGTGAGCATCCCATCAGTCCCTCCATGGAATGGATCACACCATTAATAGGCAGTGCCTCTGTGTCATGCTGGCAGTGGCCACATGGGCAGGATTCAAAGATGGCATGTCCACAGTCTCCTCATATTGACAGCACACCAAGACCCATTACAGCAACACCATGTGCATCTTTCTTATCTTTTCCTTTCTTCAGCTGGAAGATGAGCTTATAATAGGACTTTAAATATTGTCTTTGCTGAACTAGCTACCTGAACTACTGTGAATATGTCAGATCTCTGGTACACTAAGCTCCAAGCAGAAACTTTTTCTGGGGCTCTATAGTCCTCTGACTTTTCTCCATAGTGCCTAGGGCTCCTATTCTTCCCACAGATACCCATATCCTATAACTCTCAGGACTAAATAGCCCAAAGTGCTCATCTTGACCCAAAGCACAGAGCTCTGCTTTCTTGTCCATCAGCCCATTTCATAGGGTGAAGAGCAGGTGGCAGGGAGATTAGTCTAATTTAATTCTTCTGATCACCAAGAAGCAGAAAACATATGTGATGTGCTCCAGTAAGACCTTCTTGTTTAACTTGCATCAGAACTAGGAAAATTCTCACTTTCGCTGCATATGTGTAACAGTAAGAATTTCTATCCTAAGTAGAGAAAAATACCCTGTCTTGGCAAGAAAAACTGTTAACATCAAAGAGTCTGAATTTGAGTTCTCAGTATTTCTAAACTTATTCCCATGGTATTCCTCTTGCATGCTCAATCCAGTGAAATGCTGAAAATGTTTCTTCTATTCCTTTGTATTTAAAAATGGATTGATGGGAAGGAATTTTTTTGGAAGTAATTCTTAGAGATGGCTCATAGACACATTATATTCCAGGACCTTTGCCTTTGCCCATTTTTACATTAAGGTAACAAAGGGAAGTGTCTTATCCTTCATTGCAAATTGATCTCCTCCCCCTTCTTTTTTAGTTTAGTTTAGTTTTACGAAAAGATATTTGGAAAAAAAAAAACAAACCCAAAAAATGAAGAGAACCTTACTAAAAATAAATCCAAGCAAAGAACATGTGTTGAAGAGTTGCAGAGTCCTCTCAGTTTGGAAGAACAGACTTCGTAAGTGTGCCCTTTTCTCAAGCCCATAACAATTAACTCAATAATAAGTAGGAGCTTCTTAAGATCTGGGAAGAACTCCTATTATTGTTATGGGCCTCCACACAGGGGGATGGGATGGGCAAATCCCTATCCATGTTCATCATAGTCTCACCAAAAACTTCTACCTTGACCACTTCATTCCAGAATCTATCTTTCTGCACCCTCCTATGAGCAAGAGGAGCCTCAGATTCAGAAATGCAAGTGGAAGTGGAAGTGAGTGCTGAAGAACAATGATGTAGCATTCCAGAGATCACACCTCAAAGATTTTGCTCCAAGGCCATCTCTAACTTCAGATAATAAGTTGTTCACAAAAGAGGGTCTCCAGCCAGTGCTATGATAGATAACTGATTAAGAGATCAGCAAGTCTTACAATTTGGCTTTGTGGGGCTGAAGAAAAGACTGTATATCATATACTACCCACAATCTACTCTCCTAAATCCCTACCCAGTGCCCCCTCCCCAGGCCACAGAATTGCAGGTGTGCAGGTGTTGTGAAAGCACTCCTAGGCTATGCTCTGGATAGGAATTAAGTCAATTATTAGGTCCTGGGAATCTTAATCTGTTTTCATATCTAAAACTTTTTAATAACTGTCCTTTTCTTTCTCCAGAAAGGAGAAAAATCTTGGGGAAAATCCTGACAAGGCTGCTGAACTGCTAGTCCAGTCTGTTGCAGTTCCAGGCACAAAAGAACACTACCTCACCTGGAAATTTCTCATCCTTGTTCCAGGCATTAGCTCCCTCAGCTTTACTTCCCAAGAAGACCCATGCTGAGCAGGGGGATTCACTGCACTCACAGGGGCCCTAAGTACTGTGTTGCTATCCTGGTTGCATATTATGGAACTATTTCCATTTTTAAGGGGTTTGCCTGTAATTTCCAGCTGGGTCTTTAACAGGGGTTTTCACTTAATTGTTGACAAAGCTTTTTTCACTTTTTATAACAAACTGTCTTTCTGAATTTCACTTCTCTTGTTGCAAATATACCTTCTTTAGTTCACTAAAGCTGTAGTTCACTTTTCTTTTGCCTCTGAAGGATCCTAATACCAGTAAGATCACCCAATATACACAACAGAACTTTAGCAGACTTTGAAATGGTTAGCTATTTTAGACTTACCCATAGAGCTTACTTTCCAAGAACATTCAGATCTCTCCTTTGGAAGCATACTGTTGTCATCAGCAGGGAGAAATGAAGATGTTCCTCCATTGATCTTACTTGGAGCATTTAGGCCTCAAGAGAATGACCAGTGGCAGGAGAAGCACCTGGCATAAGGAGTAAAAAGATGTGGTTGAAATGCAGTACTCTCAAAATCTTTAAATAGAAAAGCTGTGTAAAATGTTCTTGAGCACAAGTTGACTTTAGGGTGGCATCTCTGTATTTTGACAGGAATTGCAATGAAGACCTGAAGGGAAATGTCTGGTAAGGGCCAGGATGATGAATGTTACTGCATTCAGAGGGACGGGGAGCAGGGAACTTCTTTACCATCTCTGGAAATTCTTACATGGTAAGTTGTTTGGCTTCTACCAGTTTACCCACTACCAATCACATTTGTCACATAGCTGTGCACTAGTTCTGCATCCACAGTAAAGATTTTTAGAGCTTGCTAACTATATATCTGCACTTGGACAACATACACAATTCCCACTCAATCAGACAAATGGCTGCTGCTGAGCCATCTGTTTGAACATAGGTTTAGTTATGTAACCTAAGTTACAAGTAGTCCCTCACAGATGAAGATACTTAGATGGCTAAAGAGAGAGGAGACTGTGCATCTGAACTATCCCCATAAGAGCAGAAAATACAATGTAGGAACTGTACGAAACCTGTGCTTTTCTGCAGAAGTGTGGAAGCCTGGCAGGATTCCTTGGGTCATCACAAATGGCACTGAAATCTAGACTTAGACCACTGAACTGAACCTTACTGTCTTCATTTGAGTGAATATCTAGATATGCCTTAAGTCAGTATGAGACCTATTTAGACTGGAGTTCAGAAAGCAGATCAGATGGCAAAATATAGGGATGTTAGGATTTATGAGTCTTAAAAAAAAAAGTATTCTTTTTGGTTGATTCAGAGTGAGAATCACAAGACCACACTCTGCTCCCAAATTCGCATTTGCTACTGATGTGAAGTTCCTCTTGAGATTCTTGTGCTTCTTTGATAAATACTTACAATCAGACCAACTAGAAATTTGGCTGGCTTTCCTTGGTATTACACAGACATGAACTTAAAATATTTTTGGAAACATATGATTTGTTGGAGTTTAATACTATTTTGCACCATTAGTAGTTCTTGTCTCACTTGTATTACTCTACAGTTTGGTTTATATTACATCTATATGTAGATCATATTTTAATAACAGAAACAAACATTTATCAAATTTTCAGTGCTCTTCTCCAAGAGTCATGATATTTTCCCTAGTTTCTGTTTGGTATTGTTACAAATGAAATGTTTCTGCTTTGTACCTGTGTCTCATTTGTTCATTTAACTGCATTTTTCTGCTCTACACAGACTCTCAACCCATATTCATGATCTAAGCATCTGAATCACTCTTCAAGCATAGGAGTGGTATGAGGGGTATAGATCAGTCTGTAATCCCATGATTCTGCCTTGTCTCTTTAGCTCAGCTCTCATATTTCAACCTCTTATCTGAGTCTGGAGATCAGTTTAGTGGACACCCCAGCCCAAAAGGCCCGCTACCCCAGGATGCAGGAGCTGAATTCTGCATTATGGCAGAAAGCCGGGTTGTGTCACACCTTTTAAACATATCCTCAAGACTCTGAAACCTTTCCATAAGTATTGGTGACCTTATTCAGGAGCCTTGTGAGAAGGTGGTGCTCTGATGGAGGAAGATCATGCAAACAAACCCTTTCAGAGCTCATGCTGGTGTGCATTCAGGACATACAGCTGTTAAGATCAAAGGATCACTCAAGGTTGATGCAAACTTTACATTCTGTTCTGCATAGGCCTAACTCAAGGACTGGCTGGCTGGTCCCAGTGCAGGCAGCAGGTATTTCTGAAGTGACTGTACACAGGGAGAAAGGAACCTATTTCTGTGTTATACCTCAAGCCCCACAAATTTATTATTTTTACTCTTTTACTACTGAGAATTTTCAGAGCTCTAAAGAAAAAAAATATATTTCAGCAATGGTTATCTGTTTGTCTACTCATAGGTAGCCCATATTCAGCATTTGAGCTAGCTCACTGAAATTCTAGTCTAGGAAGCTTTGCACTGAACCTCAGGGAGACCCCAGACCTAGGCACAAGCTCTCCGTGTCAGACAAGAGCATTGAAAGACAACTTTATTGAATCCCAGAATACAAGGCTAAATTTTTGAAATAATAGCATTAGACTTTTCCAGAAAATTCCCTGTAGATAAAGAGCCAAACACTCCAGATTTGGAACACTAACTCCTGGGAAAAGGTAGATTTTTTTTCCTAAAACCCCATTATTCACATTTTCCAGAAGCCAGCTGAGGACAAGAGCCGTGTGCTATCTTCCATGAATGCCATCCTTATGTGGTTAAGTTTCACCATATGGAGGAGCTTTGGCAGATGACAAACTGTTAGTGCCATGAGACAGACAAATGTCTAAAAGGGCAGAGCTTTCAATGATGAGCACTGTATCTGTCCCAAGGAAGAAACCCATCTGCATCCCTAGCCAAAGTCCCTTTGCTAAGGGACATTGCCTTCTGTCTTCACACTGTTCTCTGCCAGAGTATTGCTCAAATTTTCTATTTTGCTTCCTACCTAAGATGCTTCTTAAAGCTCACATTAGCATCTTAGTGAAAAATTAATCATTTTATAATTGATACCCAGCAATTAGATTTCCACACTTCAGTTTCATTTTATTGTTTCTGTAAAGTTATCTGAAAGAGTCAACAAGGCTTAAATATGTTAAATAAAATCAGAGCCATTAATTATCTGCCTTTTTTAATAATAGAAATTATGCATCCAATTTCAATGGAAAATTATCTGGAAGTGCATCTGAGTCATTCTCCATGCTGTTGTCAAAGTTAGTAACAGCCTTACTGGGACTGTCCAGGGAATAAGAAATACTAATTATATTGTCTGGCTCTGACTGGCTTCATAGTACTTTACAAAAATAAAAAGCTATTGCATGTAGCCTACTTAAATCTAACACAAGAGAGCCTCCTGAACAAAAATTTAGAAAAATCCTAATGTGGGCTTTGCCATTTGAAAGATCTTGGAGACTTATTTAAACAAGAACAATCTTTTAAGAATACGTTTGATTGTTTTTTTCAAGCTCTTCTGATTGATTTGGCATGCAGGGGAGTAATAGAATTGGAACAACTGTGATGAAGCTTTCTTGAATAGAAACTGACATTTCTGACAAATGGTTTTTTCTTTTTCTTCTTAATGTCCAATCAATTTGAACATAAATATGTAATTCACTGCAGAAGACATGAAAGTCTTTAGACCTTTTTCTGAGACTAGTCTGGAATTGATGTGCTACTGGGATTTATTTTTCCTTAAAGAAAAGAAGAAATCATATCTTACACATCATCTGCTATTCAAGCCAAAATTTTCTTTGCCCAGTCTCAACTAAAGCAGGCGAAATTCCTAAAATGCCTAATTTTCCTTGATAGCCTACCTGCCACACACACAGCATTTTCCACAGGAGACAAGCAGTGAGGAAGTTTTTAATTGCAATATGCTATGGTTTGCATGTCAACAATGAGTGGAACAGCCTTTTTCTGATGTCCAAAAACTTCTCAGTAAGAATTGTAACGATTACTAATTTGTGAAGCAGCTGTTTCTGAATCTGAGGAAAGGGTCTCAACAGGTTACACTCAAAAAATCCTCTGGAATGGAGACAGAGTAAAGAGGTTAAAAAGGTTATAGAAACAGAAGATAATGAGGAAGCTGTTGCTTACTCATGAAAAAAATGAACTTTACAGGGAAATATGTCTCAGTTTCCAAACCACACCGCAGGTATGAGCTGTATGTTTTTGTTTCTGGGAGATAAGGATCTGCTGGAGTCCTGCTAGTGACAGAGACTATACAGCCACTTCTAAGAATACAATAAAGGACCAAATTTACATATTACATTCAATTATTACATGAAAATAGGAAATTATTTTTTCATAGGAAAAAAAGAAAGATGTCAGTAGTCTGTATCATTCAAGTGGTCTGTATCATAAAGTTCTTGATAGTATTCCAAGTATTTTTTACAATACTGTATCCAATCCTCTTTGCAGTATTTTAATTTTAAGAAATCCTAGGGTTCTCCCTCATTGGACATTATCTGGGAATTACTAATGGGTTCATATAGAAGTTTTTTATAACACACCCTGGGGATTTCTTGAAAGTCCTAAAAGAAACTTTGGCAGTGCTCAAGCTAAGCAGCAAGGCAAATACATAACAGCTACCTACCATGGAGCCTCACTGCTCATCTGTACTGTCTCCAGAATCCATAAGCAAATCAATGACAATTGTGTCTGAAGGCCATCTAATGCCATTAAATATCAGTGGGTAAATGAAAAGGTCTCCCACACAACCTCTACATAGAAGCCAACTTGGCTTTCTCAGACAATATACTGTGCTTAAAAAGAACACATTTATTCTAAAATATTTTAGTTACTAAAAAAACTCTACCTTCCATCCTCATCCACAACCAATATAACCAGAAAACCCTTTCCCTCATTTGTGTAGAATTCTTGTCTCCTTAAGAATCTTTTACTTTTTAGCTACATAGGGGGTTGCCAGGGTAGCTTCAGGAGTTCAGGACATAGGACAGATGTGCATGAGTAACACTCAAGCCCAGATATGTCACAGAGTCACGTGGACATCATGGCTTTTTATTTCCCAGAACACTGACTGGGGCCACAGTGCTGCCTCAAGCCTGTTCCAAGCATTAACACATCACTGTTAAGCTAAAAAGCAAAGTGTCCAAAAAGAAATTGTCATCTCCTTTCCCTCAAGGAAACTTCGTTCTTGCCCCTCTTTGAGCTTCAGGTATGTCACTACCGAACGCTCTGTTGGGAGGTCTACAAGGGCCAGCCCTGAACTCCAGCTAATACTCCAAGTTGGAGCCTGGCTGAGCTTACTCAGACATCTGTGTCTGTGCGCTGTACCTCTCAGTATGCCTGACTTTGAGATGTTTGACCAGCAAGAAGCCAGCTAGCATGCAGCTGGGCTCACAGTTCAGGCTCTGCTCCAGCTCAGAGCATCTGTCTACTCCAGATGAGCTGTCCCTCAAAGCAGAACAGCTGTACTCCCATGACTGTCATCTCAACTAAAGCACCTGCACAGACATACTGCAAGCCAAACTAGCAGTGAGTAACAGAGACAACTGTAACACAGCATTTCATCTCAACTCCCTACTGTCACATGTTTCTGACATATACATCCTTGAAAAGAACTGGCCTGAGGCTACATTATGGCATTTAAGTCCCATTTCTGGTTGTATCTATACTCACTATACAGAAATAATAGAATCTCATGGCTTTTATCAAATATGTATATGTCAAAAGATGTCTGTTTCCTCCCACACATCTAAGAGCAACTTCCCAGTCAAAGTGAGGGAATACATAAATAGAAATTAAATACTGTACTGGGCTTCAGAACACCTTCACTGAAGGAGTGGGCAGGAGGCAGCACATCCCTTCTGTGGGAATGTAATAAACCCCTCAAGGAGACCTCCCGGCTTTGCCCTGGAAGAATGTACCACAGAGATTCCCTGCCTTGGATGAAAGAGAGGACTTCCCTCATGGTGCTTGCAGAACTACTGCCAATCTACCTTGGATTTCTTCCCCCACTGGCTACTTAACCCTGCCTACCCCCGTTGTTCATCCCTCATCCCCCCTAGAGGCTTGCTGCCCCTTGCCCTGCCTTTGTACCGCCCTGTGCCCTCAGACATTGGCTCCTGACCCCTGCTTAACCCCAGAAGACCACATGGTCTGTGTCTTCTGTCCCTGATCCCTTCAGCATGCTGAAATAAATCTCTGCTGGAACATATCATACAGGAGACTGTAGTATCCCCTAGGGATACCACAAATGGCATCAATCTGCCTTGGAGATAATTTCCTTATAGCTTTGTATTACGTTCTATGGATCATGGTTTGTTCTATGTACCCCCGTTTTTGTTAATGTTAGTGGTTCACCTCAGTTCTTACATCTGCCCCTCAGCCCAAATCCTGCCTTTATTCCAGAGTGTTCCCTGTCAATATTCCCCAGGGACCAACCTTCTCTCAGGCCCCACCTTGGAAATCCCCTAAACCTCGAAGCCCCATTTGTCCATGTGACCCTGAATCCCCCCTGACTTCACCCCATTTGTTCATCCTGTATGTCAGTCCCAGCTGAAGCCCCCCTCTGCAAAACTGTGATTGGTTGTCTGTTAGTCGGTGTTAGAATAAAAGTCGGTGCCCTGAAGCCCCAGGTGGCTTTTGGGACCAGGTGCTGTAGAAAGCAGCCCTGCCTCAGGAGGGGTTTTCTCTCGTGGTTTTCCTGAGTTGCCTGCGTGGAGGCAGCGGGTGTTTGCGCACCTGCCTCAGTTTACCTAAGCCTTCACAGCTTTGTATTACAACCTGCTCCTCAGTCTGGGCGGGGCAGGGCTGTAATAGGAGACCCTTCCTGTCTTTCTTCTGCTGAGGCATGTCTGTGTGTGTGGACTTGACATGGCTGTTCTGTAGCCTGCTCTGAGTGGCTTCTGAAGGAGACGCTTCGAGAAGGTAGCAGCATTTCTCCATCCTGCCACGCTGCTACACCCTTCCTACTGCTTCTCCAAGATGTCACACTACACTCCTGATTAATGTACTGCAGTCCTACAGTATGGGCACAAAGCCACATGCAATGACCAGAGGAAAATAAGGTATTTCAACATCAAAACATATCAGGAAGTATTTTGCTGATTTTTGTATTTGAAAGAATTAAGGAGATGTAGAATTAAGCTTTGAAAGCCTATGTTTATGCTTTGCTCCTCTTCAACCACACTGAAGTCATAACTACCAACACCAGAGAAATAACTATCAACTTTATAGGACTACAAAGTTGCAGTGTCATGAAGTTAGCTCTGTAACTCTTGCATGATAGTCACTGTTCAAGTGAAGCTGCTCATGTGCATGAAGATTTTCATATGGGTACATTTGCAGAATCCAATTTTTTGAGGCATCCTAGTGAATAAGCATGTCCCGTTGAAATCCTTTTAAGCAGCTGTGTGAATGGATGCTAACATGATTGGAAGACAATTCCTCCATGAATCATCTTCAGCCTTCTGCAAAACAGAAATGCTATTACAAGAAGATAGTGAAAACAAGTAATTAGACCTTGAGCTGCAGGTGATATCCACTGAGGAACATTTGGATATCTTTCTAGAGGATGCATCATAATCACTGCTGCCTTCCTGGGGGAAAAGGTGATTCTTGCAAAATAATTATAACTACAACAATCTTAGAGTTACTGTTTCTTACGTTACTGTGATTGTACCACATGAGTTTTGAAAATATCCAGTATTCAACTCAGTTATAGAAATTTCCCTTTAGATGGCAATCTTTAAGAGATTTCAAGGGAAGAGAGGGTTTTTGAAGTCTGTAATTACAGACATGAAACACATTTTGCCACACAGCCCTTCCTTAGCTGTGTTGCTTAATTTCAAGGCTCCATGCTGCTATTATCAACTAAATTGCATACTGTACCCATAATAAAACCAAATAGATTCTTCTGGAATGGGGATACTTATGCACATTAAAATTATCTAGTGTCTTTGCTCTCATTATACCAACACGGATCCCTCAGGCGCCCAAGTAATGAGAAGAAATAAGGCCTAATGGCTGATATTCCTGTGAGTTAATCCTGCTTATACAGCACCTGTATCTCTAGCTATCCCACTGTAAACCTCAGAGAACTGCACTGAGAACAGTGGGATAAATAGATGTGTGTGTGTTTTTGTGATTAACAGGCATTTTGCCTTTCTCATAATACCTATTACAATTTACAATTTACGAATACGTTTTGTGCGTAGCAGCATTTCTTGTTGCTGTTTCTCACCTGCTGCCCAGAGTTCCATGACAAAAAAAAAGAAAAAAAAAAATCTCGGAAGAGCTATCCACAGCACACCAGTTTTGATATACTGCAGTTGACAGCACATTGTCTTCAGTTCCTCTACTAAACTTAGTCACTTATTTTTGTTTATGTATATAAGGATCTTCAATAATTATCATAACTCCTTGAAACCCTCATGGCTTCTCTATTTTAATTTTTTATACATTAAAATTTTGGTGATACCCCTAAATACAAAAAATCAAGTAGAACCCAGCATAAAGTATAATTTTTGCTTAAAGTTTAAAGAATGAGTTCATTTTAAATAGACTTCCAAGGAGATGTCAGAGAAATTTAAGTAACAAAACATTTCCAAATGCTACAACCATTGGCAGAAAATTCAAATATAAATCAAGGGATCACTCATTGCTGTTGTAGCTCCTTGGCTGTCATAAAACTAATGGTTCAATAATCAGATTGGAATTTGGGGATCAGGAATTTCCCTACACCCTACACTTGTCAGGCTTACAAAACTCTGTATCAGCTTACATTTGGATCAAAGTGCTCTCAGGTTGTACAAGTCTTACACTAGGGTCAGCAGTATTTCTAAATGGGTCTTGAATAATAACACTGGAAATTGCATTGAATTTAAATAGGAATTGTAAATTATTTTTTTTTTACTTGGAAGCTTGGAATTATCTGGCAAAAGCAAACTGCATCTTCAGTGCACATGTCCAGCATTGCATGAGGCAAAATCAACAGCTTCCTGTCCAAGCCAAAGGCAAGCTGATTTGCCTCTTAAATTGTCTACTTGAACTTTGAAACGAATAAATTCTTTTACTTGGACAAACTATGATTAGTACAAGATTGAAGATCAGCAGGAGAAATGTCTTTAAATACATTAATATGATAAAAAAATTGGTCATTGCTTTTATTGCTACTTAAAACAATAGCCATCCTAATATACTAACAGGTCATTATGTATTATCTACCATCCTCTTGTTTAATATGCAATTTTTATATCAGGCAGATGTAAAAAATAAGCAATGATAATTAATATTATTTCATTCTAGCTGAGGAAGCCTTGATTCACTGTTTAAAGCATTGTAGCTGGTGATATTTGTTTTCTTCTGAAAGGCCAAGATCCAACTAGCTCTTTATTAGTTTAAATATATTGGGTAATACTTGAATAAAATTATGTCCAGTGGAAATTTAAATCCAGACAAGTCAAAGAAGTGAAATTTAGCAGATCATAATGCAATAATCCATTCTACAAGGATTTGTTACTGTTCTACTGGTAACTTCATCTTGTCAAAAATTACTATTCCCATTGCAAAACTACTCTCATACTCCACAATACAAGACTCAGGTATTACTAATAATATTTCTTCAGATATTCAAGTTTCTATAGATTTTCTAATTATTTTATAGAGCTTTTCATTAGCAATTTACACATTAACAGCAAAAGACCAGTTTCTTCTCTCTTTTGTAAATCATCATTCAATATTAGAGTGGAGGAGAGAATTTTCCTCTTATACCTCCTAGTACCTCCAACTTCTTTTATGTTCTTGACTTGTTCTGCCACCTAATTTCCATGGCAAGATTTTGGTGGGTGCTACATTCCTAGGGAAAATCTTATTTTTAAACATTTCATTTTCAGTAATTAATGAATATCTTGCCTCCATTGAAAATGAAAATTTCTTAACATTTTAAAGGTGACAGATTTTAGCTCAACATAAAATACATGGCAAGTAATTCCTCTCCAGTACAACTAGAGAACAGAAATACAATCTCCAATAACTAGAAAACACTTACACTCGAGGTGAGTTTGGTCTCTTTAATCTGCTTATATATATGAATTTATAATTTTAAATAATAAAACAAAATAAATAATAGCAGTTCTGAATGTTCAAACTGTTGGTTTTGTTTTTTGGTTCTACAGTAGTCTGTAAGAAGTGAATGACAAGAAGATAGGGAAGAAGCTAAGAATTACTATGGATATAACACCCAAAAAGGGAAGGGAAGGCCACTAAATACCAACATTTAGATGCTCTAAAGTGACTTCAAAGGGAAGGTGGAATTATGCCCTATTAGGTTTATTTAACATTATGAAAATATTCTAAAATGTACTAAAAACCACAGGGAGAATTATCTTTGGCATTACACCTACAAACATGAACCATATGGCTGGTAAGAACCATAACATTTGGAAAAATAATGAAGATACAAAGTGGAAAGGAAGGAGACAAAAAATGGCGTGGAGGAGGTTTAGTTAATATCGATTTAAGATCAGAACATCATGAGTACTTTGTTACAGTATTACAAGTCCTGTTTTTTCATTCAAGTGTGAGAGTTGATGATAGCTGAGCGAGCCAAGAGACTGCACTGGCAAGCTGGGATGAGACTGTTTCAGAAAGAGCACAATTTGTAGCACCACTTACCATGTGATTTCCCTTTCTCAACTTAAAAGCTCCCCATCTAAATAACGAAAAGTTCAATTTCAAAACAAAATCCTTTGCAAGCTGCCCTGAAGTCCACCATCAACTGCTGCTCTAATTTAAGGGTTTCATGTAAGCTTAGCCACTTCTGTCAGCTCTCCTAAGTTTTCTCTCTTCTGATAGAACAAGGACAATAGGTGCTCATATATTCAATAATGATTTGTCCCTATGTTTCACAGTGGGGAGACTCCACAGTTGAAGTTAAGGAAACTGGTTTTAGTTTGATAGGGAATGTAAAGGGTATTAGACTCTTCATTTCTCCTAAAAACCTTGTGGGCTTCCAACTCTTGTATGAGTGGTCACACAACATGTACATTCACGATCAAAAGAGTGTCCAAGCGATGCTTGTGAGCAGGCCCTGTAACATCTGACACAGAAACACTCTGGTTGGGCGCCTGAGGTAAAATAATTCATCTGTCTGGGCCCAAAAACAGTTATGTACACACCATAAAGAAATGCTGGAGAGTACTCACATTGCATTTCCTGTAGGCTGTAGTTCACCTTCATAACTGGATCTCATACCCCCCACCCCCCAGTTCATACAGGCAGTAATTCAGGACAGTCCTATGTCCTGTTTCATCCAGCAGACCAAAGAGCACCATTGCATAACCTCATTGCTATCTATCAAATTCCATCTCTTCTATCAAAGCTGTCAATTTAGCTGCTGTGGCAATCTTTGTCTTGAACTGGTAATTTCTAGGCTAAAAGCCTAGGAATTTAGCTGGAATAAGGCATTTCAAAAACAAGAACCATAAATTTATTCTTTTTCATGTAGGAATAGCCACCATGGTTACACTAGTTCAAAAATCAGAAGTTGAAAACTCTCAAGTCTATTACAAATATAAATTTAATGTTTTCTTATTTATTTTAATGTGTTTGAAATACAAGATGCACCTTAGAACAGAAGCTTGAAAAACTACATCATAATCAATGTTGAAAATTGTCACATTATTTGTGAACATTTCAGTAATTTTAAGAACAAAAATCTAATTACTAGATTCAGACTTCACGATTTTGAAGTTAAAATAGGTAGTTCAGACTATACATTAAAATGATGATATATAGATACAACTGTACTTTCCCATTTTTAATAAAAGATATTACCTCACTATGAATTTGGCTTTCTTAGCCAGTTTAGCATTCTGTCAGAAAGTTTTCAATCTTTCTGGATGTGTGTTCCATTATGATTTTTCAACCGAAGCTCAAACACCTTTGAAAATATTTTACGGCATAGTGTTAAGACACCACAAGTAATCTGATCACACCCCTCTGGACATCACAGGCTAAGCCACTTCATCTGCAACTCTAACAAGCTTTATTACTTCTGTAACAAGCCCTATTATGTGTGTTTCACAAAATATCATACTTCATAAAGCACCCACTTCATTGCAAAAGTTTATCACCCACACTGATCAAAATCTGATTCTACATCTGATTACAGGTTTGCTTGGTTTTTATTCCCAGATGCTGGAGTTTGTGGTGTAATTTTTTTAGACTGAAAGAGAATATTACTACCTGAAGATATTTTCCTGGAACTTATGTACCATAATCAAGTCACCTCTCAGTTATCTTATAATCCTTAATTATGCCATTATAAGACATTTTCTCTAATGTTCAAATAACTGTTGCAGTTCTTCTCTGAGACCTCAATATTTTTTTCTCTGCAAATACTGTAATTCCACTGTCAGTTTACAAGCATTTTAGCAGTCAGGTAGATTTTATTGACTTAACTTACTTGAACTTTCTCAGGTACTGCATGAGTCACTGATTGCAAAACTCTCCTGAACTATGTCAAAACTGTTCATCGTCAGAGTTCATTATGTGCTGACCATTGCAATCCATTTGCCTATTTACCCATTCTCCCAAATAATCAAAAGATTTTCAGTTCAGACCAATCCCTACAATTATGAATCCCATCTCCATCCAGAAAAGCTCAAACGATTTCATGAGTGATTCCTGTCTCAAATATTCATCTTCCATGAGTTCTCCATAACTCTGACAACCTTTAGCTTGAATATATGAAGATTCAGTTTTGCAGCTAGACTGAAGAGAAGTGCTTCTGTACTGCTCTAGTTGGCACCACCATCAGAGATACAGCTTCTTGTGTCTCTTACGTTGCTCTGCTGCTATTTCTGTTCTGAGGTGTCAGTACGGTTTTGTGTAAAGACTTTAACAGCATCAGTAAATGTTTATGTCCCAAAAGCCTTTAGTTGCCATGTCCCATATGGTGAAATTAATGCCACACATTAATTGTGGACTTGTTTTGAATTTGTCCTTGTAACATTTCATTGGTCTCCCTTGTATTTTAAGATCATGAAAAATAGTTTTGGCAGTCTGTCATTTGACATATGTACCAGCATAGTTAGCAGATGGCTTAACCTAGATGAGCCCGCTGCAGCATTATTTTTATGTTGATTACCTAACAGCACCCTAAGATTTTACTGTTCAGGATTTTGTTCTGCCAGCAACAGACGATGTGGCAGTACAGTTTGATTATTATCAGTAAGGTAGACAGGTAATTCCTTTTAAAAGGCTATCTTCTGGCTACACAGCATTAGATTTTACTCTGATCTAAAAGGTTGACATTACTTGCTTGGAGGGCATTACTTTCCAAAATTAACTTCTTGTCTCCTGGCAACCAAACTGCTCTTCCTAGAATGCCAAAAAGTGTTCTGCAGTGACCCAGCAAAGGAGGCGATACTAATTTTCCTTATTTCCATCTTGAACTAAGGCCAGTGGAAATACTGCAACTACTTCTTCAATTTTTTTTTCTTGCAAAGGAAATTGCTGAAAGTGTTACACAGTTTCTATTGTATTGTAACACAGAGGAAGATCTCTTCCTATGGCTCTGTATCGAATGATATAATGTAATATGTCTAATTGTATATACTCCTAACTGTACTAATCTTGCCAACACCTGCTACATCACAGGATGAGCCCTGCTGTTATCCCACTCCTCCAAACTGGCATTCAGTGTATGTCCAAGTTTTCTCTATTCAGTACCCATGGACGTTGTCACCACCCCACTGACCAGAATCTCCAATATATTGGTAAGAAAGCACATGTCTAGTAGATCTAGAAGGCCAGATAAAACTGATTATGATGGCAGGCAGGTGATCCCAGGAGACAAGGAGAAGGGCAGAAAACGGAAATCATCCTCGTTGATTCTCTTGACAATGTTTAGGAACATGTCTCAATTTTTGGTTGGTCATTTTTGCTAACTCTCTGTGTTGTGTTTCCGAACTAGAAACAGCTGCAGTATTAAATAGGTATTAAATAGGCAAATGCTGTTGAAGCCTTTCTGCTGCTCTGTAAAGCCTTAGAGAACAAATCAAACTGATGAATATGTCAGTAGTGTTTACTTATAATTTAATTTCATTGCCAAGAATAAGACTTGCAGCTTTTTGATAATCTCACAATCCTGCACCTTGAATATTTTTCTTCTGCTGTCAAAAAGAGGGGAATTGAAACATTTTTTCTGCAACAAAAACTTAAAACATTAGTACACTTACACACATGCACAAAATGCACAAAACTGTACGAAGTTAATATATAGACAAAAGCCTGAACTGAGCAAGCAGTTACCCAATTTTCTGAGATCAGCTTGTCGAGCTCATACCCTAAGGCTATGCCATAGATCACAAGGTGCTATGGATCAGAATAAAATTTTCAGTATCAATATTAAACTTCTGTCTGTTTATCTCTCACATATAAAAATAGCTGTAGCTTCCAGGGCTGACTTAATAGCTCTGTCAAAGGACCGTTCCCACTTTCCAACAATCCTATTAATATAGAAGATATTAAATTCTATTGCTAAGTAACTGGATGTACATCAGCTGAAAACATAACGCCTCAGTGCTAGAGAAGATAAACATCAAAATACATATCAGAGTGTGATAGAACTAAGTACATGATTTAACAAGTATTTTCCATAGAGGAAAATCTGCTAAATGGCCCAGAAGGATATTTGTATAAGTCGTCACAAATTCACTATCAAAATCCACTCTCTGTTGCTGAACTTCCTTTTCTTTTTCAGTAAACAAATGAACGGACAAAACACATGCACATCCTGAGGACCTTTGAAATTCTTTTTAGGGGGTCTCCATACTAACTATAAACTTTATCATATCCAAAAATATTAGTTTGCAATGTAAGTAGGAAATTGTAGTCTTGCTAGCCTTGATGAATTTCTTGGGAATCCAGTTTGGAGCACTAACAACAGTTTCAAGGATCAGTTTGAAAATTTGAAGCTTTAATATTATATTTCCTTTAATAGAGTTGTCAAGAACAATCAAGGTACAGACATTGTTACTTGGTCAGTACATCATATGAGGATCACCCAAATTCCAAGTAAGACACTCCCTTCATAGTACACAAAGACATTATTCAGACCTGAGTGAGGCTGCACCTCCACAGAAGCAGGGTCAGAAACATGCACAGGCTTGTATTCTAATTGTGGGGCTATGAGCAGGAGCAGGAGGAAGCAGTCAGTTGTTAGGGTAGCATGAAATGCCAAAACAGCCTTTCCCTATCTCTTCTGCGGGCTCACAAACACACCATGCTGACCTAGAACAGTCCATAAAAGAAGATTATTGAGAGAGCCACTGCTGAGTACAGTTTAAAACATGGCTTATTTCTTGATGCATTGTTCACATGACTGTGCTGCAAGAGATATTTTCTGCTGCACTGCCACCTGAGGTTGCTTTCTTCCACCAGGAACCCCGGCCAGCATGCCAGGGAACATTGCCACCACGCAGTATGGGGGATGCAGTGGAATACCTGAGCAGACAGGCACGGACAGAATGTGTTCACACCACAGGCAGATGCCTCCAAGCCCACCCAGGCCAGGAGCTCAGCAGCCTGTGTTCCAGTGACACAACACAAGGTGAGCCTGTGCTCAGACACAGCCTGAGGACCTGCACTGAAAATACAGCACAGGAACAGAATGTGCTTTATTTCCATAACAGTCTTCCCACTAAGGCAGCCACCTGAGATGACCTCATAAATAACTGCTTGTCTTTCCTGTGTGTCAGGTTCCCCAAATTCAATGCTATATGCAAAACTGCCATTCAGGAACAGATCAATCCAAATCTTTGGAAAGCCACATGAAACCTTTAAAAAGACAAGCTCTTCTAATATTTTATTAGCAGTTAAAAGTAAATCTGGAGAGATTTGTGAACCGAGAACACTGCAACCATCCCTTACCTGCAGTTGTCAAGGTAACAGCTGCTTTAGGATTAATGCTCAAAAGATAGTTTGTCTTTCATCACAAACACTACAAACATTACATGTATTCATCAGCAGGCTACTCACCAGCCTGTTCTTTATTGGTGCTCTTCCCAGGATACTTATTCTATTACCTTTTCAAGAGCAATAGCCCCAAATCAGGAGGGAGTTTTTAAATTGCATATTTGTACATTATTTATTTACTTTTCAGCAGGCATACAATTATTGCCAAGTCACCTCTCAATTACCTCATCCACAATGGTTCATTTGTCTTCCAGGACAAATAATATTACCTCTCTAATTTAATTCTGTGGAAATACATTGCTTATCTTTATCTTGAGAAATTTTAATGAACTACCTCTGTATTTCCAAAACATCTCCCTCTTTCTTTTTTTTTCCTATATTGTACAGACCGAAAGGAGGGCATTAGGTCTTCTCTTAAAGGAGGACAGATTTCCCCCAAGAAAGAATTTCTCTCACTAAGAAATTTTACTTGCTCTTAGGATTTTCAAAACATCTTACAGGGCATAATCCTAAAGACTGAACAGAGATTTAGAGGAAATCTCCTCGTAAACAATGAAATAATTTCTGTATAAATATTAAAAGGATACCTCTGGTTCACAGACTTTGGTGTGGATAAAAGAAAATCATTCCTCAGACATATTGGCAGTTGGTGTGAACTCTGCTGAAAAAAAAAGAGCAGCCTCTAGGAACTCCAGTTCATTTGTTATGGACATGTTATTTTTCTTCTCTTTATTTTATTTCTCTCCTATAGGGTTCCTCTGTTAATCTTGAACAGCAATGTCATTTTGTGCCTTAAAAATTGACAGTGCTATTCAATGAAGAAATCCAGCAGCGTTGTGACCTTGCTTCTTGTTACACCTCCTCAAAAGAACTCATTAGGCTTGCTCTATACACAATATCATCCAATATCAGTCCCAAAGTAAGGGAACACCATCATGTTTTTTCTAAGAAAAAGAGGGGAGAAATACATTACTTCTGTAAGCCAGAACAAAAGGTGCTAAAGGAGTATTTTTGACAAGAAAATTCCAATCATGGGAAATATCAGCCTTAGGACATGTGGCATTTTTTCCTCACCTACATGAGTTTTACAAAGTAATTGCTGCTTTCAACACCCAACTGAGAAAAGTAAATGTTCAGGAGATTCTAGCATTGTCTTGTTGTCATTGCACTTGGACCATCCTGTGTAAGCTGAAATCCTGTATTCACCTGGCAGTTACTGGCTCTCTGTTTCAGAGTTAAAAATTATGTGACTTAATGTCAGGGTTCCAGTTTAAAAACTTCCACTGAATGTTTGAAAATATTTCATGCAAACCCACTACATAATCACAGCAAAAGATGGAATTTTACTCCTTTACTGTATACACATATCAGTGCTCTCAAAATTTTTTCTATTTTCCCTCTATTTAACCAAGAAAACAAAAGCTGAACCTGGAAAAATACTTTTTTTTTAAATCTAATTGCTTAATGAGCTCTAACAGTTGGACAGAACTCAATTCGCTTTCCTGCTACTCAGGCTTCACAACCATCATACTGACATGACTTCATGTAAAAGATGACAACAGTTACAATGTCCCTAATATGGATAAAATTAATCTCTTTTATAATTTCTCTTATTAGTGTGATATCTGAAACACGAACTTGAAAGGTTGATACTTATTTGTGAGCATACAAATGCCTTGTTTGTAAAACGATATTGAGTAAGCCTTAGTGACATACTGACACATTTTTGAAAATCATGTCAGATTCTTATGAATTATCTGAGGATATCACACCAATACTTCTAATACCTATAGCTATTTCTATACTTAATTATCTCTTCTTTTAATTTGATCCTAAAGAAGAAAAAACTAAGGAAGCTGGATGAATTTCAGACTATGAGAGAAAAGACAGAAAACATTTTAGGGTGTCCTAAAGGTAAACCTGCTTGGGAAGCCAACGTTCATAGCCTAGTTCACCATTCTGTGGTAACTCTTCCATGTAGACTACCTTGAAGTACACTAACTAGAGGCTAGCTCATGCAATGGCACTTCTAATGACTTATTCTCTGAGTTAACACTTTCAGTTATTTACTCTCAGAGTTAATACTGCTTCAACAGGAACTCAGCCTGTGAATACAATATCCAAGCTAGCCTGCTGTGCTATGTGCAGGTTTACACTTCTGGGCACTGATGTTAGCAAGAAACAGCTCATTTACTACCTTGTAAATCATTGTAAGAGGCCTTTCCATTTTTAAGACAGCTTTCACTGTTAAACAGATATTCAGATACTGCAGTTATGAGTTTTGCAGAAACCTCTAGTTAAATAATATTTCATTTCTTTTATGCTAGCTTATCATGAAGAAAAAATTCTTCTTCAATTCCTTTATTAGTAATAACATCCTTATGCTCCCAGCTGTTTTATCTGGAGCACTGAGGAGAAAAAAGGAGCCAATTCCTCCTCATCAAATTTACATGACTTCTGAATATGCCTCTGGGTGACACGTTTAACAAGACAAGGACAAGATATATGGTATCATTCTTCACAGGACATTCCTCATTACGTAAATTGAATATATCAAATACCCCGATGAGCTACATTGAACAACACAGTGCCCTTTAAAACTGGAAAATAGGTTCCTAGCCTTAAATTCAGCCTTCATCGTATTAGCTTGCTGTTCTGAACAGGTCTAAATCTGGAAGTTTCTTCCTATCTGCCACTACTAATCTAACTTCAACAAGCTACAATTATCACAGAAAAGCAGTTATGGTGACAGAGGGCACGGTCACAAAGTATTGGGAGCAAAATAAGGAGTAGCGGGGATGAATTCAGGGCTGCAAAATCACATGTTGTCACATCAACTAGAAGCTGACCTTTCCCATAAATTCCAGCCTGTCTGTAGTGCCAGATATTTATGTAGTGTTCAAGTAATTACATATTCTCCTTACAGAAACAAAAGAAAAGTCAGAGGTGGGGTAAAAAAAAAGAGATTGCTTTAAAAAATAACCATGATATTAGCCACCAAAAAAGAGAGCTCAACATGAGTTCTCCCAACAAGGCATGATTCCTGGGCAGGTGGTGCTTCGAAGGGGACTTCAGAGAAGAGATGTGAGTAAAACTTGGAAAGGAAGAAAGGAGAAAAACTTCTCAAAAGATTAAAGATAGCATACCAGGAGGTAAAAAACCCAAGAACACTAAAAAAAGTAGATAAAGTAAGTCCACTAGCTATGAAGAAATTCAGTCCTCTGTGATTACCCTGATTAGAGTAGGGGTGATCTGTGCATCACAGAGCATCTGAGTTCCAGGGTCTTCCCAGCCTGGCAACAGATTCTTCAGTTTAAGTCCTGGCACAACTGCAACCTCACTGTGTCCATTCTACAGGGACATTAAGTGAGTTAAATCAACATGAGAACTTATTTACCTACCTGGAAAAATGATAAAGATGGCTATTGGAAGATTTGCAAATTTTTAGATAATGTGAACCTGCATTAACCTGAGCTAACAATGTGCTTGGTGTAGCCCAGCTGGAGACTTCTAAACAGTACTGAGAGTATTTTCATATAGAGAATAACTTATGGAAGGGACACAGTTACAGAATCAACAGCTTGCGACAGTAAGGATGTGAAATGACATATGCATATACAACAGTATTTGATTAACTGTTATTTATAGACAATCATTTTACCATTATTGCTTACTTATTATCATTCCCTTTGAATTAATTTATATTTGCTTCCTTTTTCTAATCTTTATGTACACTGCATTGCCCATCCTAAATTGAATTTCCCATCACAGTGCCTATGACGTAAGATATTTCCTGTAACTAAAGAACAAACAGAGCACACAGGATGAAACTCTAACAACCCTGTATTTGTCTGCTCCTTTTGCAGGAAGACCAACATTTTGCCTTTGCCTGAATGACAGTTCCTAAACCACTAGATACAGCCTTAAAGAGCAGAGAGTGAGACCACATATCAAGAATTATTTCATTCTGAAATGTGAATCCCCTGAAGGATTCTATGCTTGGAGTTTGCAGGTCACTGGTGATGGAAAGGATAAATAGAAGTGACATCAGCACCCACACACTTCCACCAAGTTACTATCCAATATATTATCAGAAGATTCAGATTGTAAACTAGTAATTTGATGTTAATAAAATCCTAGCTCACAAAGGGAAGGTGAATTTTATAAGATTAATAATATCTTGCTACTGCCATTTTTAACTTCATAGTAATAGCAGCCTCTTGTGTGATACATAAACATAAACTGGCATTAATGGCCTTTGAAATGTCCTTGCTGATACTGCTAACAGTCTTGCAGGCTATTGTTCCCTAATAGCTCAGATTACCATAGAAGCCAAAGACCCCAATTAAGACCAAGAGCCCTTTTGTTCTAGATACTGAGCAAACATATCCTGTTCTGAAGAATGTATAAGCTGAAAAATGAGAGATGCTTGATGAGGGTTGAAACAGGAAAGGTATAATGCAATGTTTACAAATCATTACTAGTATGTTAAAAGGTCACAAATATTCATATGTGCTCCTTTAGCTGCCATCATTCATTAAAGCAGAAACATTTGAAACCCAAACTTGTTTCTTGTCCTATGTAATATTTTCACTTGGTTTTCTTCAATTTGATTGAAAAATATAAACAGTTTAATCTCATTTTTGCTTTGGCATAATGCTATTCTGCCTAAAGTATGACAGTAGAAAATTACTTTCTTTAAGATATTTTCATCAAAAATAAAGAGTCATCTGTTTATATACATAAAAGTGCAATGAACCTGTACTGATTACTTTGTGACAATGCTGAAAGACAAGACATGTTTTGCTGAAAAAAATACTTTGCTGAATCAGGATCTTAATTGTATTATGCTAATAAATTAACTAATATAATCCACAAATGCCAGCTAGTTCCATATACCTTTTTGTTTCCATTAGTGCAAACTTAAGGTGACCCTGGATTGTCCAAATCATGATACCAGACAGTTTTTCTGTGGGCTGAGGTGACAAATCTGATCAATGAACTACTCCAGGTTTGAGTACTTCAGGTGTTTTTATTTGTAGGGTTATTTTTTACTTTTGTCAGCTTAGTATTATGTGAAATACGTGTTATGATGAACTACGTTCTTCAATAGATTTATGAATCTGTATTATATACAATATACTGATAGCAGTACATAAACACTTCCTCAGTAATCACTCTTAATGGCTGCAAGATTAAGAATTTACTTCCATAGTAGATTTCCAGTTTCTGTACTATCTAAACATCACTTTCACTTTTTCTAGGCATTCGAAAGGTGAAATACAGCTTTTAATCATGTTTAATGAGTAAGCAATTCCTCTAGGGAGGGTGGTGTAAGTTCTAAACAATCTTTATTCACTGGACTAAGACAGAAATTTCCATTTTTTTCTTGATTATCAAATCTGCAATTATTTTTTAAGGTTTCATAATTAAAATAATTAACGTCATGTGGATTATAATAATAATTGCAAAAAATAATGTTCTATAATTAATGATAATCACATACTATTAATTGATAAAATAATGAAATGTGGTGGTCTTACTATTATATTAATTTCCTCTGAGTGAAAAAAATTGAGGCTCCTTTACGTGGTATGGTGGTAGTCTGACTGGTGGTATTGAGCAGCTGCCCCAGCAGGGTTCTGGAGGATGCTCTGGCAGCTGGACTCTCATGTCCATTATGGTCACTGCTGGCTCCAGCCTTGCACAGGCCAAGGCCACTCACTCCCACAGCCATCGCACAGGGGTTCAGATGTCAGATCACCAGCAGTCAGAGCAGGGTTGGTGGAGGGGGAAGGAATTATTATCCACTAGCTGAAGAATAACCACTATTGGGCCATTAATATCTGAATGCAAGGTCACTGCATGGTCCTGAGTGATGAGCTGGCAGTAGTTCTTGTGCCACAGAATACTCATTTTTACATAACCATCTTGTCCCAGAAATTGGTCAGTTTGATGCCAAGAAATCTTATTACACCTCTCGATTCAATCCGTGGCACAACCAGCTTTGTGCCAGTAAATTCACTGCCAGAATCATCACAGTGGAGCTGTGTTAAGCAATTTACCATCAGGGTACACCCTGTGTGGGCTCTCAAACATCAGAGCCTTCTGCCCAAATCATATGCCTAAATGTACCAAGGTCATGAAGAAGACACATTTCCGATCCAGTGTTCCTGCAAGGGGGCTTGTGCTCCCGTTATTTCCCCTGCCCTCAGCAGTCATCACAAGTACATACAGAACAGCAGCTCCTTGTCCAAGTGCTCCCATGGCAATCTTCCCAGGACACAGCTGGGCTGCCCATAGCCCAGCACCCATCACAGGAGTGCTTCCTCAGCAGCCACAGCTCCCATGGGGAAGGTGGCATCCAACCGCACACCCATGCTTTTCCAGAGCTGCACTGCAGCTCTGAGTGCTATCTCAGGGTGCTGTTCTTCCGCCACAGGGCAGGGGGATATCACTATGCCAGCACCTTAAAGGGACCCTTGATTCTGCCATAAAGGCCAGCTGGCCTCTCTCACTTAGGTCTCCCACCCTAAAAAAAATGTAGAAAATGGACAAAGCAGAAAAAATCAGAGCAGCAGAAAGAGAAAACGAGGAGAGCAGTCAATATGCTGGAAGTTATGGCTGCTTTTCAGAGGAATCATGAGAGGTTGGAGACGGGGTCTGCCAGGACATCAGGGAGCTCGACAAGGATAAACAGAAAGTTCTTCACCTGCAGAGGATTATCTCACAGAGTTGTAAACAACAAGCCAGCCTTGGGTACATGTCAGGGAGCTGATCAAGCTGAGCCAGGCCTCTCTGAGCCAAGAAAGGCTTCAGTATAATGCTGCAAATCATCACAGCAAAGCACCAGGAACTGCTAAGGCAAGATTGGCTTGGATGTAACTTCACTAACCCTGCACAAATTTCTTTGGCACTGTGGCAACATAAGGACTAACCAAACAGGTGGTCACAAATGCAAGACCTTGGTATAGGAAATGCTGAACTAAAATGAAGTAATTTAACATTTCTGATTGAAGGTCATTAATAAAATACAGGAAAATATTGCAATAACAGTGCCATTAAGACCACTGTGGCATGAGGACAGAGAAACAGTTTCGTGGAATTGTCACTGCTGGAAAACAGCGGCAGGGTGAGGACATGGTGACCAACAATGAACAGTTGTCTTTACATTGAACTGACTCAACAGAAGCAATGAATAATCTCTCTGAGAGATTACAGAAGTACATATGGAGAAGTACAGAAGGTCCTAGGCCACAGCACCTTGAAGGTATAAAAAGACAAAGACTACCAAGGCAGGATCAGCAGCAGAGGATCAGTGTTGAAGATCCCAGCATCTAAGAATTGATGGTTACAGTGAAAAACAGCCACCTGGGGCCTCTCAACATATCAGGTGCCAGGAGTGTGGGCCCAGAATGCCAAGAGAGAGGTACTGAGGACTTACTGGATTGGGATAATTCAGGAATTTGCTCCCATAACCATAACACTGTGCTGCTCATGGTTCAAAGACCAATGCTGCTAATGTCTACTATAGCTATCCACTGCCATTTTCATGTTTATTCCGTAAATAGTTATGCTTATTCAATGTGGCCACCAAAGTTATCTCACAGTTCTCTCATTTGTTCTCTCTTAAGTACTGTATAGTTAAATATTGGTAAGACATAACCACATCTTCTACTGCCATGCTTGAGTTCTCATGCTGACACATTTCAGTCTACATAAGCTGTTAAAAATCATCACATATATGGCACACAGTCACAATCTCTTTCCTTGCTGGATATCACTGCTGCATGTTCCTGTTCTTTCCCAGCACTAAAGAAGTGGGTGAGAGAGTCTGGGCATTGGTGCATGTAGTGATGTTTTTCGTTCTGCTGTGCAGACCATTGATAGGTGCTAGAAGATTTGGCTGTTCTAGATAGAGTCCATTTTGAGGCAGATCATCACTACCATGCATATATGGGGCCTGAAAAGCACATTAAGGACTAGATACACTTGAATGAACACCAAGTGAGTGCTCTCATGGAAAAACTAGAGATGTTCACATGATGAATACCTTTGGAGAGCTGGGAAACTGGGCCTTAAAAGCACTGAAAAGGCTATATCCCTACAGAACAGGGTAGTTGCACATCTCACTTACCAGAAATAAATTCTATTCCAGTAAGTTTCCATCAAAGGAAATAGTCATGAAAATTATTTTGCTAAAAAGAAGTTCTATTTTCATACTGTTACTATTCCATAAAGGTCAGTCTTCCTTTGTTTTCATGGATCTCTTTGTCCAGCATTCCCATTTTAGTGTCAGTTAATTCCCATTTATTATACTGCCAGTTATCTCAGACATCTGCACTTCCCCACACTCTGTGCAGTGTGTGCCAATGCTGATGAAAAGGAAGCACGTGTGTGCAGAAAGAAGCAAACGAATCCTTAATCCTCTGGGACTGCTAATGAGACTAAAAAAAAGCAGAGTTTATGTAGGCAGCTTAGTGGAGCACACTTCTCTAAAACCATTTGCTTTGGCTCCAACCTTTGCTAAGAGCAATTAGAAGTAATTGTCACCCAATGGCTCTTTGTAATCCAGATACTGAAAGGCACAGGGTTCAGGTGAGTTATTTCCAAAGTGCAGGGATCCCAGTGATTCAGAATGCTGCCACCAACTGGCTGTGGTGTTTGACCCTGGCTGGATGCCAGGTGCCCACCAAAACTGCTCTGTCTACTCCATCCTCAGCTGGACAGGGGAGAGAAAATACAATCAAAGGCTTGTGCCTTGACGTAAGGACAGGGAAAGATCACTCATCAGTTACCACCATGGATCAGAAACCCTCTACTTGGGGAAATTACTTGTATTTACTACCCATCAAAATCAGAGATGCATAATGAAAGGTAAAACAAAAGCTGAAAAAAAGCCCTTCACCTGACCTCTCACTCCTTCCTGGGCTTAACTTTACTCCCAGTTCTCTACCTCCTCCCTCTCAACTGCACAGGGAGATGGGAAACGGAGGTTATGGTCAGTTCATCACACATTTCTGCCACTGCTTCTTCCTCAGAAAGAGGAGTCCTCCCCCTGCTCCAGTGTGGGATCCCTCCTGTGAGGGGCAGTCCTCCATGAACTTCTCCAGTGTGAGTCCTTCCCATGGGCTTCAGTTCTTCACTGCTCCAGCGCAGCTCCCTTTTCACAGGGTACGGTACTTCCAGAAGGCGTGGGGCTCCTCCACAGGCTGCGGGTCAATCTCTGCACCCCTGTGGCCCTCTGTGAGCTGCAGAGCCACAGCTGCTTCCATGGCCTTCACCACAGGCTGCGAGGGGACCACAGCTCTGGCACCCGGAGCAGATCCTTCTCCTCCTTCTTCACTGATCTTGATGGCTGCAGGACTTAGCTCACATATTCTCACTCCTCTCTTCTCTGGCCACAATTACTTCTCCGCAATAATTTTTTCCCATCTTAGATATGTTATCCCAGGGGCATTACTGCCATCACTGGTGTGCTCAGCCTTGGCCAGTGGTGGATCCATCCTGGAGCCCACTGGCATTGGTTCTGTCAGACATGGGGAAGCCTCCAGCAGGTTCTCACAAAAGCCACCCCTGTAGCCCTGCCCTGCCACCAAAACGTGGCCATGCAAACCCAATACACTGGCCCTTTTGCATCATCACTGCAAAGAAATAGGACAAACAGCAGAAATGTGTTTTAAGGTCTAAGCTGACTGACACAAGAGGGCTAAGACATGAAAAATGGGAAAATTTTTATGGGATTCTGCTTGTGGATCTACCATTCCTTGGGTCATTTCACTGGATTTTACCTGAGCTTAACGATCGTTTTGTTATTTCATTTTTCATGTGAAATACAATTTTCTCTGAAGATGACTGCTACTTCTATTTGTACTGGCCTGACAGAAACTCTATATTCTGCAGTGGAAAAGACTGCTCATTTCTGAGAAAGTCTTATTAAACTGATAGACAGTAACAGTTGCCAATAGCTCACACCTCAAAGCTCTCATTGCCTTGCTATATCATGGAGTCTTGCTATTCCATAAATATGGAATAGCTGCTTGTTTCTAGATTTGATTAAAGAACTACACAAGGGTCTTGGGAAGATGGAATGTTAATATAAAACAACCAGGAATTTTTCTTTGGAAAAATTGTCCCATATCAGCTTAAGTGACTTATGTAATTTCAAAGAAATTCTGCTTCAGAAATTAAAGGAATTATTCACATTTTCATTCTGGGTTAAATTTTAACACATTTGAGGTTTATCTCACTTCCCAATAGCAAAATTTTGCAATGTTTCCATAACACATACGTTTACATTTCCCATAATACAAAAAATTAAATTCTACCCAGCACCACAAATAAACTTCACTTAATTATTTTTCTCCTTTTTTTTTCTTCCTTTTTTTAAACAGTCTTAGTGGACTACCAGTTACAGAAAGAGGGAATTGAGGATGAGATTTAATAACAAGCAGATTCTTTTCATCTTTTTCATTTGAATAACTCAAATAGCTAGTAAGTCCTCATTTAGAGATAATTTTCAAAGATGCAATTGTAGTATAAAAAAGATGGGCAGTACTGTAGCATCCAGGCAATAACATGGACTGAAGAAGCACAAATTAGGTTCCATTTCTATTGCAGACTTTATTGTGACTGCCTACATGCTATTTGCATTTCTCAGTACCTAATGTATAACAAACAGCACAAACACTGGGATGAAAAATATATATTACTCATGGTAAGAAACTGAGGGAAAAAAAGCCATACAGAAGCTGATGGCTGTGTGGTATATACCTACCAATAACATTTTTAAAAGCTTCTCTTGCAGATTAAATTTATTATTTATTATTTATTATTGTGCTTTGAGCACAATAATGATGTGCTACCTTAACAATTGTTACTAAACCTTACTATATAAAGGAAATATACTCATTATCTGCATACAGGCAGTAATAAACTGTGGATCCATACAAGCCTGAATAACTGACATAATATAAAAATTAAGTTTGTGACACGTAAGGATGTCAAATGTTTGTGACTGTAGGATGACAAATCACAAATTGCTAATGAAGTGACAAAATTAGTTTCCATTCATCTAAAATTAGATATTATTAGTCTTTCTTTTCTGACCAAATTCATTTATGTGAACTGACCTGAACAGAACTGTGCAGCTCCTATAACAATGAAACTTGACAAATTCAGCCCTACTTCCTCCTGCTGTTTATCCAACCCCTTATTCACAGAGTCCCTGAGCTGTGAAAAGGTGTGGATTGATTATGGTATTCTGTGTCAAATGGAAAAACACATCCTCAAGCCCCAAACCCTGAGTGCATTTGGGTTTTGTCATAAAAGATAATTCTCATTTCCACAAATTAGTATTCCTGACACCAGAAATATATTACAAAAATACATACAAATTTACAAGAGTTTTATTCAAGATAATGATATAGAAGTATGAAAGGGGATTCTGTCATTGAATGCAGATGACAACTAAGTATGAATGATTGTTTGAAAAGGTGGTCTCTGGGTAAGTAGTTCTGTAGTTGTTTTAAGCCTGAGGAAACTGGTCTATCCTGCAGCTTGCAGGAACGTCAGTGAATACCTACCAATACATTAGCATTTAGGTTCATATGAATAAATATGTGAAGGGAATGAGCTGAGCTGAAGAAAATAATGCATTATTCATGCAGCTAACAACACTAACTCATGCCTAGTATAAATTGAAACCTAAAAGTGTAAATCTAGGACACTGAGATTTTCAATCAATGCTGAGTTATATTTAAATTCAATCTAAGCCAAAAATTCTGAGTTCATTTCATGTTTTCAATTTGGCACAGAAGCATTTCACACTTTCTCTCACTGGCTACATTTTGGGAAACATAAATTATGAATGTAGCAGTTTTTGCAAGTGAATGGTAATAATTGCTAGGTGGATTTCACTTGAGATGCAATGGACATGAAATTAAGTGAATTGCATTGCGCTGGTGATTAGTTTAATTCCATCCGACAGCTCCTGAAGAAAAATATTTAAATCACAAAAATACTGAAAAACGAGAAAAAAGAAGATAGATTTTGCAATTCTAGTTTCTTCAATTAAACACTTATATAACACAATTTCTTACATGTCCTGTTTACTCAAAACTCTGAAGACAATAATTTTTAGAATATGATACCTGGGTTTTTGCAATCCATGTTGTTCTAATCTCTCAGCAATTCTTATTTTCAAAATATGGAAATCATGCTGAACTCCTACACTAAGCCACTGAAAAAGCTAATTGGCTTTTTTTTTTCCAAGTGGAAAAATCTTCTTTTCTGTTTTGCATAATCAGGCCTCTGTAATGACACTTTTCCCAAGGATACCTAAAACCTAGACCCCCTGACTTTGCTTAGTCTTAATTACCTAAGGAACATATGGCTGGGGGGAAAAAAAGAGAGAACAGACATACCTACTGTCCTGAAAGAAAAGTTTAATTCGATGGGAGAATCTGGATCCACAAATTAAGAAAAGTCATAGTAATTTCACCTCACTAAGCCTACCTCCTTCTAACCCTGTTAGATTTTCTCATCTGAATGCTAGGACCATTTGAATGCAGAGATGAGCTAATACAAGCCTTACGACAGCAGAGCTGAGCTTCAGTTGGAACCTACTGGCACAACTACAAATTAATTTGCACTGGAAACGAACAGTTCAGCCATTTCCTCTCCTCTCACAAGCCTGTGAAACAACAGGACCATGCAAACAAGAAATCTGAAACAGCCAATTCTTTTCCTTACTCTAAATGCAGCACAGTTTGCAGTCAACCTCACAGGCCTTTGCTTTCTAGCATTCCTGCCAAGGTATGTGTGCATAGCACAGCAAAGCAGAGACACCCAGTGAGTTTAAAAGCAGCACTTTAGTATCATATTGTACCTGGACTAACTGGTTGCTGTCACACAAACTAATGCTACTTCAGTAAGGAAAGGGAGAATATGAACCCACTATGAGGGTTTTCCACATGGTTTGTTTTTTCCACTGAACAAGTCAATTAAGTTTTATGTAATCGCCATTAGGACAATGAACTTGATGATGAAAAATCCACAGGCAGATAAAAAATAACTCAGACTGGAAATTTTTTTTGGAGGTTTTCCAGTCCTTAGAGAGGGGAGCAGCAGTACCTGAGAAGTTACTTTAATTTACTACTACACTGTCCTTCAGAGGACTGAAAAAGAACTCTGAAAGAGCATGAATGTGACCAGCTCTCCTTAGGTTGGAAAGGATTAAAACCCTGCTCCAGAGGACTTTGCAGTTTGTCTCCCAAGAAGAGTGTTAGGCAAAAGGTCTTGGTCAGATAACATATTATAGTTTCAGAAGAGTGAAATCTGGCTCTTGCCAGATTTAAACACCTTTTAATGGATCACTCACAGTGTGAGCAATGTAACAGGCAACTCTGAATTTCTGTTGAACAGAAAATGACTATACCACTGAGACCCATTTCTGAGTCTGTTTCAGACCTGAAAGGATGTGGTAAAAATATCATGCCAGGTTTTGCTTTTTAAACAACAAATTCAGCCTGGCCAAAGTCTATTTGCAAGAGCAAATAGAATACTAGCTGATCCAACGTTTAAGGCTTTACAGCTTCCTCGCCTCCACAGAGAAGCACATACTGTGGTAATATGATTACAGAATTTCCAGCAGCTAGCACAGCCTCCAGACAGGCATATTATTGGCAGCAGCTGCTCAAACAAGTACTCACCTCACTGTGTTCACAATATCCCAGCAATTGAAGGACTGAGAAATTATGTCAATGAAATCAGCCTCCTCTGAAAGCTTGCAGTGTGCTTCCATAGCAATCCAACTACTCGAAGAACAATTACAGTTGCCAATTTGACAAACTCTTTTGAAGGTTATTTAAATCTATCAAGGTTATTTCATCACTGGAAAGAAAGATTTTAGTAGACTAGATATAACCAAGTTAGCACCGAAGCCACTAACCCTCCCAAGTATTAGGCATTTCACCAAATTACCATCCAACATAGGACAGGAGAAGATCACAACTGTAAAAGGCTAAGATAATGCTTTTGTGACAATCTGACACAATTTCATATACATATACATATAAATCCACTGTACCTACAGTCCAACAAAACAGGAGATAACAAAGACTACCAAAGCAGAGGCTTAGCAGCTTCTCTCAGGGATTTTTATCTAAGGCCATTTCTCTTCCTTTTGCTTGATTGGGTACCTTTCACATCTTCCTGCCTTAGAAAGTATTTCTCTTGGTGGCCAGCTGTCCTAGCATGTAAAAGATTACAACCTAAAACATCTCATGATTATATAGATAATTTACACAATAAAAATTAAATGTACTTCAATGGATAGAATTTCCAGTAATAATATTAAAACTCATTTGAGAGAGCACCACCTACCAAAAAAAAAAAAAAAAAGGGTCATAAACATGCATCAAATTACCTGAACCTGAAAGACCACAGTCAAATTATTAAGAAAACAGATGGATTGCCATAGATTTTCAAAACAAATAGCTCTATGAAAATACTCATTATGAATACACAGATTATTACATGTTGGTGAAATCTGGATACAGCACATTTGTTTGCTATTATATCAGCTAATTCTAATTTTAAATAGTTGACTTCTAGTCTGTGCTTTATACATCCCTGCACAAGAGGGAAAACATTAAATCAATATTTGTGCTTATAGTGGCAGAGGTGTCTACCACAGCCACATGGCAGAAAAACAAATACATGAAAACTCTCATATTCTTGTATGTTTCTATATTCATATTTGGTAATCATAATGCATGTATAGTATATAATTTCTTAATCTTGATTTCCAATTCCACTCATATAAGTATAATGACATACTCCAGTATAATTTGAAATCCTGATCTCAGTTTTGATCCAGCTTCCTTACTTAAAATGACTTTAGAGCAGAAAAAAGCTGTTTATCAGGGATTTTTAAATAGCATTATCCTCTGACATCTATATAAGGTGGCAATACAGTGCTAATACAGTTCCAAGTCATCACAGCTGTTCTTTAATATCATCTGAAGATCTGGACCTGACATCAGTTGTGAAAGTCCAGTAGATCCAAACTTATGCTTCTTCATTGTTCATGGCTCTTACATGTGCCAGCTGCTATGATTCTATTGGACCAGCAGAAGAAGGTTTCATGCAAAACATTCACAAATGCCATTCCTCAATCAGCTCACCTCTATATAGGTGCAAGAATAATGACCACAACAGAAAAAACACAATGATTTCCTTTAGAGTTTTGGTGGCCAGAAAGCTCCATAGATACGGCTGTCAGATCATTTGGAAACCTCAAGCCAGTCCTGAAGGTATTTTTGATGTATAAATGAAATTTCAAACTATGATGGGATGAAAAATCTGAAAGTAAAGGGGAAAAAATTTTAGAAGTCCTCCCTCTTTCCTCTTTTTCCAGTTGTCCCAGATAGGTAATTGGATTAGTTCAGTCAAAGTTTTAAACTGAAAATTTTAGCAGATCTTCTGAGTCTTCACCATTTCTAATTCTAATTAAAACAAAAATATTGTTCAAAAACCAATATTGTAAAGAAACTAAAAATTAAACAAGTGAAGAAAACAACTCAGCAAAACCATCCTTTTTTAGAAAAAGCCTTTAGTTCTTATGAATGAATATTATCTGATGATAAGGCATTTGCCACAGAAGTCTGTTTGATGGGAAACTTCTATAACATTGTTTTACCATTTCAGATGAAAATCTGGAATGATGAGAATGCAAACAAAAAATCTTCTAAGATACCATGGGAATCCATTTCTTTTTTACAGGAGGTAATGATATCCTAGATGTTGGGTTTTACTTAGACTTTTATATCCAAAATCCTCTGTTTATCTAGAAGAAGAACCAGCTGCCAGTGTTGTATGCTGGCTAGATATGCTGAGTGCATTTCCAACAGTCTTCTGCTTCAGCAAATTACTTTATTAAATTCTCCTGGCAAGAGTTTACTCTATATGAAAAATGGATGTATTTGATGCACTTCCAAATTGTTAAGTGATATGTTCTTTATGATTCTTTAAAGGATTTCAAAGGACAAAGATGGAGTGTGGAACTTCAGGTCAAAAAACTAGCAGATTTTTCACCAGGATGTCTTTGTTGAATAAAACACTTTACCACAGGTTATTTCACAGCCTGAACACATCACTGTTTTGTCAGATAAAGACATAGGGTTGGCCTTTGTGGCCTGGAGGAAAGGAAAAGCTATGATTCCTCTGTTGGCAACATACAACAATTAATGAATGCTCAGTACACTGGCATTTTTTCATTAAATACTGTGCAAGTATTTTCAAAGTAAAATCCCATTGGCTATATTTCACTCAGCATCTCTTTGGGGGCTCTTGTAGCTCTTTCAGTGTAACAGCAATAAAAGGATCAGTGGAGACGTGCTGAAGAAATAATGTAAAAATGCCCACAAGACATGCCTGTACTTCACTAGACTGAGGTGTGTTATTTTCTCATAATATAGGCAAAGATAAATTATAACTTGAAATACTAGCTGCAAGTTTTGAGATTTACATTTCATGAGATTAACCAGAATTTGAATGCATGTAAACAGGGATCTCCTAACTCATTCTGACATTGTCTATAATAAGGAAACTGCACAGTAGCAGCTTTAACAATCTTTGTCAATGTAATTATCTAAGCTGAAGCTGAAAGGCCAACCTTGAAAATTGTGTGCAGGCTAATCAGGTAAATAGGTCAGAACGAAAGATTTTAATAATTCTTAGTTACTCATACAATCATAGAATCATTTAGGATGGAAAAGACCTCTAAGTTCATGGAGTTAATCATGTTTACTCATGAGTTAGTCATGTTTACTCCTGTGCAGTACATGGACATGTAAAATAACTACAGCCTAATACAGGATTCTGAGCTCTCAAAGAACGTGTTTTCCCATAGTTTCTCCTGTACGGATGGTAGACGGAAAAGCAATGATGAAAGCAATGTTTAGTATATCTATCATTGACAACTGGGGAAAAAAGTTAATTAACAAAGAGAAATTTCCAAATGCAGACAGATGACTGAGTGAAGACTAGATTGACTACAAAGATATACAAACTGCAGCACACATACAGAAAATAATTTTGGGAACTCAAAGTAACAGCTTCCTTCTCTGGATTTTTGAAAACAAGAACTAATAATTACTCTGACATCTGATCAGTTACAAAGTTCCTCTAGAAATAGAACTGATCAGCACTTCAGATTTCCACTTCACAGGAAACAAAGGCATTGCAAAATCTGACTTCATTTCAATTCAGAATAAATGCAAGTACCCTCAATATTTCCTTTGAATTTCAATTGAAAATGCTGTGTTAAAACTGCCTTTTTCATGCTTATAATTATTCTTTTTATCTTATTCTATTACAAGTACATGCTATATATATGTTATTGGATGTTGTCAATGCACAGCATTGTTTATGTCATCAAGTTTTCATACTATATCACGACATACCAAATAGTCTGGTATTGTGTTTTTGTATTATTTTTATATTATTTTCTTTTAAAAGCAAAAGAATTTGCCAAATTTTTTATAATGAAATCCCTTATTTTTCAATCCGGGCTGCCTAGCATTTTAAGAACTCTGGCTTGGTATGGGTTTTGGGCCTCCCAGAAATCAAATTTATCATTTCTTGGAGATGGACAGGCTCAGCAGTAGTTTGAGGGACTAGATGCTCAGCATAACTGTATGAAAATTTTACAGACCTGAGACAAATACATCCTTCAGCTCATACAGTTCACAGGCCAGCAGTTCAAGGACTTTGCTATAAACTAGATCAGTTTTTATTTGTGCTGCAATGAGACAGTGTGGTACTTTGATAAAAAATGTATTGTTTTCCTTTCAGTGCCTAGTAGCATAATGAAGAAAACAAGCTTTTGATCTTTCTGGATATTCTCTAGACTCCTTTTGCTCTGAATATCCTTGTCCTCATAAAAATATTTGTTACTTTGTTAAATGCTCTTTATTAATCAGTCCTTGCACTCACTGATAAAGACTAGGGATATTTCTCACAGATGAAATATATGCATAATGGATAATCAAAGGCAGATGTGTACACAGAATTTATGTTATCAAATGATGCAAGCTCTCAGCTCTTCCCAAGATTCATACTGCACACATCTGAGTTCTTCTTAGGCTCTCATTTGGAACAAAATGACTAGGTCCCCTCAAACTGTTAAGGACTGTCCGACCATCCATGAGCCACTCTGGCAGTCTCACTTGGACACAGGCCACTTCACAGCTACACACCCCACATTCACAAAGTCAGACCAGGTTTCCAGGTCTCAGACCTCTGGATCCTTTCAGTAATTTAATCATGGTGCACCAACAGAGTAACAGCTCGAGCTGGTGCCTCCAAGGATGGACCCCGAGCAAAGGAACCCCTGGGCTTTTGTACCCTCACAGTCAAAGTGCAGGCAAGTCTGGGGCCTTCCAGCTGAGTCCTCAGCTCCTGCCGTGTCTCTGAGTGTCCGGTCCCCTGGCTGGCATCACAGGTCCCTGTGCCTTTTGCTGTGCAAATGTTGGTTCCAGTTCACGTCTTCTTCTCTGGGGCTCTCACCACCAGAGCTGAACCAGGAGCTGGCACTGCAGCTGCTCACGGAGCTACCGGCACTGAGTGTATTCCTCAACAAACAAAGCTTAGGTGAAGGCCAAAGGTAATTTTTTCTGAGGACTTCAACCTGAATTTCCTATGGACAAAATATGACTAGGACTGGCTCCTTCCTTCCTGATACAACACCATTTCAATAGACCCATTCTCAGTAGAAGGGTACTCTTAAACATGTTTAGAACACCCTTGGCTGTGATGGGTGGCCCCTGTCTGGTTGTCAGGTGCCCACCAAAGCTGCTGTGTCTCTGCTATGAGAACAAGCTTGTGTCAAGATAAGGGCAGGGAGAGATCACTCAGCAATTACTGTGCCAGGCAAAATAGACTGAACTTGGAAAATCAGTTAAATTTATCCAATCAAATCAGAGCAGGGTAACAAGAGGGAAAACCAGGTCTTAAAATATCTTCTCCCCTACTCTTCCCTTCCTCCTTGGCTCAATTTCACTCCTGAATTCTCTACCTCTACCTCCCAGGAGCACAAGGAGATAGGGGATGGGGGCTGCAGCCAGTTCATCACAGATTGTCTCTGCCACTCCCTGTCAGGGGCAGGATTCCCCACATTCTTCCCCTGCTCCAGTGTGGGATCCCTCCCACTGCAGGCAGTTCCCTGTGAACTTCTCCAGCACGTATCCTTCCCACAGGCTGCAGGGGAATCTCTGCTCCAGTGCCTGGGGCAGGGACCCTGGTGTCTGCAGGGCTGTTTCTTCAAATATTCTGACTCCTTTTTTCTCCGGGTGCTGTTACACAGGTTTTTTCCACCCTCTCTTAAAAGTATTATTCCAGAGGCACTACCATTGTCGCTGCTGGGCTCAGCCTTGGCCAGCTGTGGGTCCAGCTTGGAGCTTGCAGTCATTGCCTCTGTCTGACACGTAGGAAGCTTCTGGCACATTCTCACAGAAGGCACCCCTGTAGGCCCCCCACTACCAAAACCTTGCCACACAAACCCAATATATTCACATAAGCATGCTCCATGTATGCAGTACATAATCCTGTTAACATCTGATAGAAATGTCACTAGCAGCCCTGAGACAACCCTTACCTGACTGCAGACATTTTCAGCAGAAAAAGCACAACTTAGAATTTCTGTCCCCAGCGAGACCAGATGCATTCAGTGAATATTCTACATAGATGTAGACAGTCCTGTCTCATGGAAATCACCATTAAAAACATATTACACAACTTGGAAGGCCATGGGCTTTCTTCCAGAGATATTAACCTTCACTCACCTGTCATGTTATCTATTCAAAACCGGAGTTTTCATCCTCTGCTATGAAAAGTTTGATTTTACAGGTACAGTAGAAATGAGGGATGCTCTGTTCTGGAATATCAAGAGTGAACAGCAGCTACCAAAAGGCTGCAGTCCCTGCTGGAAAATAGGGCACTGTTTACAAAAGGCAATGGCAATTCTAACGTTAACAGACAGAAGCGAGTTTTGCATAGAAAAGTACAGGTAGGTTGTGTTAAACATCATTAAAATAATGGTTTTTTTCAAGGTATTGTTTCAATGAGAGGGAGGTAAAAAAACATGAACAAAACTCTAGAAAGGTAACACCAAAATGCAGCTATAAAAGCATTAAGACACTAATTTCAAGCTAAGAGCAATCCTGCTTTGTTTCTGCTGCCCCCAGCTGCTCATTCCTATCTGCATCTTTGTTATATCCACTGGCTTTGTTATATAGCCTGGCTGCAAAAACACAATTTGAGAGGGTGGGCAATTGTACACAAGTGCAAGAAGTTTTGAAAGGACTTCCCAACCAATCATCCTGTAATACTGTGATTTCACAGGATTACAATATGAAATTACTTCTGTTTATTTTAAGTTTTGACTGGAATTCTTGAAATCTTAAGAAATTAATTAATCTTCTTGTGATTAAAAAAAGAATTGTGTTTTGGTTCTTTGGGGTATTTTTAATTATTTGTCAATAAAGGGGGGGTTTGCCCTTAAGATACACAATTTCATGCTTTTTCTGACAGAAATAACCTGCATGGACCTGAATTTTGCCTCAAAATATGGTAACAGCTGATACTGCTTCATGCACGAGCCTTCTATTTTCTTGCTTTTGCACACCGGCCTGTAATACAGGAATTTTGTCTCACAGCATAGTTTTGTGAATTAGAACCTATACCTAAATGGACTATAAGAGTGCTCTAAGAGATGACCTTCAACATTTCATTAGTGCAAAAGCAGTTCTGCATCATCTTTAACAAATCGTTTGCTGATTACAATTTTCAGCACATTCTGCAAAACAACTTCACACAGGGAATAAACAGTAAAGCTATACATTAAAAAACACAAAATCTTCTTTTATGGATAATTTCAAATAGAATATGAGGACCAACTCTGTTGTTTCTAGTTATGTCCAAATTTTATATATATGCTCCTCAGCTGGTTCAGTTCTATGTAAATGTGCAAAAAATAGAAACATAGTGCAGACATTTGAACTGAAGGTATATTTGCAATACCAGAACTGGAAAAATTATATGACTCTGTTCCAACTACAACACAGCCATTGTTCACAGCCACAGCATATTCATTCACTTTAAATGAATATTCACTTGGCTGTGAGCAGCCAACTGCCTAACCAGGAGAAAGTAAATTAAATCAAAAAGGTTATTTTCTCTTATGGTCTCCCTTGGCACAGCTTTCTGAAAGGACTACATAAATATAATAGTATTTTTATTCCCAATAATGCTAGCAATAATAGGCCTTTGTATAAATACCTTAGAAAAAACTTCATGGAAATCAACAATGAGGCATATCAGGAAGTGTGTTCAGCTACAACACGGATGGCTCCTGTCATTATCAGAAATTGATTTTAATTGAAACAGGAAATAATCATGTACCAATAACATCAGTATTCCTGTCACAAAAGTCTCTATTTTAGTGGAAGACCAATACAATCTATAATAAACAAATGTTTTTGCTTTATCACATTCTATTTCCATTTGGACATATGCAATGTTGACTGGGTTAAACTCACTGTGCTCTGATTCAGCATGTAATTCCAAATAACCTTCAAGGTAGAGAGCTACCTACTGCCAAATTAGTTTGAGGACAACACAAATAGTGGGTAAACAAATCAAAGTAATGACTGATAAAATCTCATCTTTAATAGGAAATTTGTTTGCAGAAAGGCAGACTGTCCTGGAAATGTTTTTGTAGTGGTCCTAAACTAGCAAGGAAAATATTTTCTGAAAGATCTTATGACTATTCACACTAATTTTATCAATGTTAAAAAGTTGCTATTGACGTTTCTTGTTTTTTTTATTCAGAAGGAAAATGATCAGGACATTGCATATCCTTTAATATCATAAAAATGAGCCACCTACAGTAATTTTTACATCCTAAAAATGGCCTGCAGCACTGAATTGTTTCAGATATTGAAGCTCTGAAATACTGGCTGGATACCAAAGCAATTCAAGTGCCAAAAGACTAAGTGGAATTATTTTCAGATCATTATTAAACTCACAAAACATTTACAATATTTCTACCTTTTGATTGCTAACACAGAGTGTCAACCTCTGAAAGTTCTAATGTTATCATTCCTGAAAAACAGAATAAGTACATGAGCAATGCAATGTGCTTAGAAAGGCTGCCTCCTGCCTGCAGGCACAGAAGTAATTCAAATACTTATCCCACGAGGCTTACAAGACATGACCAACACCACTGAGTGTCCCAGTGGATGGCAGCTTCTGAAAGTGAACAAATGTTTCTGACAGGGACCAAATTCCTGTGAAAAGCTGCAAGGTTCCTTTGCCAAAATTTAGCCTTGAACTAGAACATCATATTGTTAAAAACAAAAACAAAAAAAGTCCCATGTAAGGAATAGATAGGAATATAGGGGTCATATACAGGGAATAGAAATGTTCTTTTGCCTCCAGTTACCACATAATCAACCAGCCAGCTGCTGAAGTTACCATTATCTCAGTTCTGCTCAATACTAGTATTTGTTTCACCACTCTCTTAAACAGACCTGTGATATGATCATAAATTTAAAAACAGAAGAGCAGCATAAGGTACATATGTAGGGTAAAATCTCCACTATAAAAGGGAATTTTTTAATTACAAAACCTTAGCAGATAAAGCAACCAATTACAGCAGAATAAACAGTTCAGGTAACAGTGCATAGCTGCGGGGGGTAGGGTCCGTACCTGGATCAGCCACTTGTAAAATAATTTGTAAAGCTACAGTCTCGGACTGACAAACACAAAGCAAGCAACAAACAACAAAGATCGGTCACTGAAAGGAAGAAAACAAGATCAGAAAAAACCAGGATTATAAAGTGACAAGACTATTAGAAAGACTCAAGTAAAAGTAACACTTGTGAATCTAGAATTACTGACTTACTGCCCATACTTAAGTATATTATCAACAAGATATTAAGAGACAGCCACAGAAATGGACATTGAACTGCTCTTTTGTCTGAGGGAGATGATGCCTCTGCTCTTTTGAAGCCTGTTCGAGGCTCAGCAACTCAAGACAGGGCAGCGCAGGCAGTCCTGCTTTCTGCCCAGAGCCGCAGCTTCCTTCAGCACCACGCCGTGGGAAAAGGCAACACTGCACCTTTCCACCGCAACCTACAGCGTGCGACTGCTCGCCTGCGTTTCTGTCACTTGCTTGCATCTTCTTACTCCCTCGTGAAGAGCCTCTTCCACGGCTTTTTAAACAACAACAAAAAAGATTACATTTCTCCAAAATATATTGATTCAAAACGCAGTCCTTACCAATGTCTGTCTAACAACCACAGCCTCTGTTGCATGGACCACGTGAATCAGGAGACCCATCCCAGAAACACACCCAAACATACCGGGGGCACCTTGACTATCCTTGTCCCCTCCGTTGGCACATCACCCCACGTGTGAGGGCCGGGAGGCTGCCAAGCCCTCCTGTACCACATCCTATCACCTCTCTCCACCAGTCAGATCCAGATATGCTGTAAAACTATGTAAGAAGTCTCACAGTTGTCAGTAGCATTCAGCATGGGTGCAAAAGATCAAATCTTTTATCCTGAGATGTAACAGGCTACCACATCCCGAATCTTGTCTATTTATTTTGGATAGTAATAAATCAGCTCCTACCCCAATTCCATCTTGAACTCTCAAAAAGATATGCTAAGAAAATTTTTATCTCCCCCGTCTATGTCACACTGAAATGATGCCATAGAGATCATGTCAGCAGAAACAGAAAATGGTACTCCCATTAAATGAAGAAGTCAATTATTTGTCCAATATCCTTCACCTCTGCTTTAGTTAGCTTCCAGAAACAGAAATAAAGGAGTAACCTCAGTCTTACAGTAAACGCCTTCAAGAATATAAATATATAACTATAACTAAACTAAATATAACTATAACTAAACTATAACTATAACTATAAATATAAAAAAACTCATATTACAAGAGAGTAATGGAGTTCCGGATGCTTGTAACATAAGCCGTGTCTGGGACAGAGGATACAACTGCAAGATTTGAGACAGACACTGAGACCAAGAAATTGAGAAAGCTAAAACATTTAATGTAATAAAGGAGAAGATAGCTTAAGGTTGCTAATCAAAACCTGGCAGTTAATCACTATGGGATCTAATAACTCACATTTGTGTAATCTCTGTCCTAGCTTAGCAAACTTTCCTTAAAAAAGCAGTATATTAAAATGTGTTGGGATAACAAGCAGTAGAGTCACAAAGCTCACACATATGCTGAGGTTAAATAGATGTGCATCTTTGTATTAAACCACAGACATCCTATAAAACATTTTAAAGGGCAATTAAGGCCTAAAATGTTCGTAAGTGACATTATGCTGCAACAAGGCCAGTGCTCAGCAAAATCAAATTCAATCTACAAATAATGGAAGATCCTGGCAGAATGCTCGATAGTGATTTTGCAATACTTTCACTGGAAAGGTTCAAAACATGTTGACCTTCAAAACATCCTTTCAATCTTATGTGTTTGCTCTGGAGTTTAGAGAGATTGAGCCATCTGGGTAAATTGAAGGGGAGAGGTCTCTGTTACAGCTGAGGTAACCCTGAGGTCTTGCTGGTATTGTTTTGCTCTGGGGTGGATTTCTTGTTACTGTCTAAACAGGTGTTAACTGGGAGTCTTTTTATACAGACAAGTGCTATTTTATATTTAGACATTACTAATAGGGACAGTTTCCAGTAAGGAGCTTTTTGCAAAGGAAATATCACTACCCCTAACATATACTATCCTCATAATTACAGTCATGAGAACAACAAAAGGAAAAAACCATTAAAAAACTAACCAGAAAATATGAAACAAAAAGCTTATTAGATCTGTATTAATGTGGCAGTTGTCGGACAAGACCGTCGATGTTAAAGAGTCTCAGTGTTTTTTAGACAAATTACACCTATTTCCTGCACAATTCCAGAAACTATCCCTCGCATGTCAATCCCTTGGCTTCTCCTCAAGCCGGCGGCAGGACCGTGGGCAGCCCCAGCCCAGCGCCAGCGGGTGGCAGCAGCGACCCAGCGACCGCAGCAGACGCGCTCCTCCAGCTTATCACTGATCAGCATTTGCAAAGCATAGCAAGGCTCACTTTACGTCTCCCCCCTTCCATTTGCTTTGGTTTGGTTTTGTTTTCGGTTCCAACGGGAAATGCATAATATGTACGAGTGTGCATGAGTGGATTAATTGAAAGCTTTCATAATTTTTTTCTTTGACTGAGAAAATGAATCTTGAATGGTCAGGCACAACCATAAAGTACCAGTACTTTGGGTACCACTGAAAAGAACACCTTTTCAATTAACGGCAACATCTTCTGGGACAAGGGACACAGCTCCACGAAAAAGCTTTCAGGTCACTATTCATTCTGAAAACAAAATACAGAAACCAGGAGTTCTCCACAAGAGATGTGGTAGGAGGGCAGGCTCCAGCTGAGAGGGAAGCTGGAGCCACATACAGATTTGTCAGGGGATTCAGCAGATTCATTAGCTATTATTTCTTAACTTAAAGCTACTAATTAAATACATAGCCTATCTCCTTTCAGTACAGATACATAAAACTCACAAAATTAAGCATTTTGTTGTTCAAATTCCAGTAAGTACCTATATACATATGTATTTGCTTTTAACTTAGCCTAATTTTGAAACAGGAAATGCGTGTCATCTGTACACATTTCTACACATTTGTAATCCTTTAATCACTATCAAACTAAACTACTTTACCAGAAACTTCTTTGGCACTGCAAACCTGTCTTGGCCCTTCTTTTAAACACCTGCATTTCTGAATCTAAAACTGATTAATTTTTGATATATGACTAACGCTATTTCCTTATACATGCACTTGAGATTAATTGCAACAAACTAAAAAAAGTGTGATTATATAAAAAATTGAATTGTACTTATTTATTTGAATTAATGCTGAAGTCACAGCCAAGACTCCTACTAATAAGCCTGGCAAAACAAAAAAAGCCCAAAAGCCAAGCTTCCTCACTCATACTTGGGTACATTTATTCCTCCTCTGTCTCAGCTATTGATCCTCTTTTGAAACACTGTTTTGACTCATTTCCCTAATTCTTAACCAAACCTTCCCAGTCAAAAGAAGCTACAGGTACTCCAGAAAGGAGTCCTCAAAACAGAAATGGGGCTCACCCACAAGCATAAAAGCCACAGTCCTCTACAATTCACTAGATCCAGGCCTTTGACTTTAAACATGGGTAAGGTCCTTAACTCCAGTGGTGAAACACGGTGGGACACAGAAGAACAGAAAGACTAGATACATTGTTAGAAGACTGGGCAGGAATTTGACACCTAGGTAAAGGCAGTGAGACACAACATAGACACAACATTGTGTAACAAGTATAGAAAGGTTGATAGAATGCTCCTGGGCCTTATGGTGCTCATCATTTGGAGGAACAGCCTGAGAAGAAAGAGAGGGTCACCGTGTTTGGCTATCCTTTGGACACTGTGTTTGGAGACAAGTGAAGAAATACTCACCCATCCCCCTGACTGCTGTCCTGTTCACCAGGAGGCCATGCTGGGATTGCACTTTCACCACACAATTCCTGTCATCAGAGGTTGCAAAAAGCCCAGAGATTTGTGGCATAAGGAAAGCTACTGCCTGCAACAGTGGGAGATCTGATTCCCCCACCTTATTCTCAGCTACCAGTTCTGTAGAGATGTTAAATGAGCTTCAGCCTCTAAATATGTCTGTAGGCCTTTCCTTGCCTCTTCCATCTCTACTCCTTGGAGTAGAGTTGGAAGTTACACTGTCCTTCTGTCCCATCACTCGGTGCTCACTGATGACCTCCAATTATCCTCCAAAACCATGAACAATCTGAACAAAAGATCAGTTGCTAAAAAGAGCTGATTTATTCTCTTCAAAAGGGTTTTGAAGAGAATGAGGCTGACTCATCACAACAATCTATTGTTGACCCTTGGCAGTGCTCAGCAGATGAATCAAATGCTTCCTGGGTGTAGAGGTGGTCAGCCCTTCTCTGCTGCCTGCAGTGAAGTTGTTCTGCTCAGCCCCAGTGGCAATGCTACCTGGCTGGCAGAAGTTCCTAGGGAGAAGGAGCCATCCCACCACAGCACCAGCTAAGAATGAAAAACCTTCAACTGTCCTACTTTTCCCTGAGCCCCAGGTAGGGCTCAGGCTCATGCGCTTGCCGTTGAGCTGGCAAGGGCTGATCACACAGGGAGAGATCAGAGGTAGCAATTATGAGCCAGTGGAATCTCTCCGCTTGAGGCACTGAGCTTTCTCTCCTCCAGTGGGAGGATGCATTCAGTCTGACTTGGACTCTGGCCTGATTCTTATGACTTTGCTAAATAATCACAATAAGCTGGGAAACACAGAATGCCACGGGCAGTGGCTACAGAAGAGCTGTCAGGCACTGGAGTGAGACTTTTGTTTTCTCAGTGATAAGAAAAGGAAAGGAAAAAAAAAACAGTCACAGAAAAGTGAATGGAAGAAGTATTTTGTTCGAGAGTGAGACCAAGCTGTGATGAAGCACCAGAGGATTTCAAGTGTTCGTGACCAGCAGACAGAACTGTAACTTCTTTCTCCTCCATGCCAACTCACTGAACAGTCACTGTTGAACCTGGAAATGCTGGTGGAGAACTCATCTACAGACTTCCAAGAGAACCTACGCAGAGATGGAGGGCATGCAATGAGATAGAGATCCAGGTTGTATGGAACATTTCAGTAGAGAAAAACCTCTCTAAAAGACAAAACTAAAGCCATGATTAATAATGGCAATAATCACTGACACAGCTTTCCACCTTGAGAAGGAATAAAGGGCTTAAAGTTTCATCAGGATCACTAGAACAATTCAATGAGAAACTAGGAGGCTTTTATTTTTGAAGATGGACTTTTGTATTGCATGCAGTGGAAAGTGTATACACATTGTTAAAATTATCATTAAAATAACTTTGAAATTGTGAATATTTAATTGTTAATTGCTATGAAAAGTATAATTACTTTTATGTTGTAACAGCTTAATATAGCACTGAATAAATTATTTGTTTCCATTGTTTTTCAACCACATACACAAGAAGCCATTCTCTGTGATTTCGCAAATTTCACCAAATCTTTTGTAGACTATTTCTCCAAATCACACATTTGCTTAAAAACAGTCACAGAAAATGCTACGTTATGCTATGTTAATCAATGCTAACATTGTATTTTTTTCATAGAACTGAGACTGCCAAATGTTTCTGATATCACACATTAATGGTTTTGACTTGTGAACAGAGCATCAGCAGTGAAAACAAAACCTGAGATTCATTTGCCTATTATGCCCTGAAAACTGTTCCATCTTCTCTGTTTTTGTTGCCATAGTTATAATCTGCTGGTAATTCTACAGATTTTTTGTTAACTAAGACAAACCAAAAATATGTGTTAAACTGGAAACAATTCAACTATTTACATTAGAAATGTAATCCACTTGATTTGATCCTTTAGCTGTAGTACACTATGTCTGCACAGGGATTTACAGGTCTACAAATGGCTAATTAAACAGACAGAAAATGATAAAAACACTAACAACTGAATGCTGAGGGGGAAAAGAATCAGAAATTTATGACTGATAATAATGAGTTCCTCTAAATGTAGGTGTGATGAAAAGGATTTGGCTGAAAGACAACCACATCTTTCACCATCCAATTTTTGACACGCAAAGAAACAAAAATGCAAATGCAATGAAATGGGCACTGCTGGTCCAAATATTCTGATCTTAAGCAAACCAGAGATGTTGGTGGCCATTATTTCACTATTCCTCTACAAATGCCTGAAAGATGTGAGAATATATTCAAAATATATCACTGAAATTCAAATTCATTGTAATCAAAAAAAGTAAAAACTACTCCAGTTTGGGTGAAGTGCAGCCTTTTTTTTTTTCTGTGCAAAGCAGAGAACTGGTAAAAAGTTTTTTTGAATATTAATTTCTAGTTCTTATAGTTCTGGCTTCTAAGGATAAAAACATAACTTCAAAAATGTTAATCCACAAATTAAATTCCTGTACGTGCTGGTACTGGCAGATGCACTATCTTCTCAAGAACAAACTATCAAGAACGTGGAAAAAAGGACACAGCTGTACAATTATATGATATTTAAGGATACACAGACAATCCTCACCTTGACCTTTCCTACCTCTCTCGCCACAAGCCTAATAATGACACGCCCTATAGCAAGTTGAGACTATATTTTGAAACCCACGAGACTGGGAAACTGCTCATTTCCCATACCCATCCAGTCATTTTGTGCCATGTTTAGTAGCATTTGTACGTCATAAGACAGGGACAGGAGGACATAGAGAAAGAGCAAGAGCTGAGGTAAATAATTAATTAGTAAGCTGCCTTTTCATTAGGAGGCAATTTCAATGACTGAGTGTCAAGCAAAGATTTATTGTATTTCTTTGCCTAGTTTGATGACAGCTTGTTATAGCTACTGGGAAACCTTTCTTCAAAGAAAACAGTTTTAAAATATGTACTATTTAAGAGGAAGAGAACCTTCCCATAAGATCTAACATAACTTACATTTCTATTGCTTTGTATTTGTGGTATGTAGGACTTAGCTTAAGAGTCAAAAAAGAACCTCAAGCAAACCTCTGTCATAAACAAGAAATATTCTTATTCCCACAATTAGCACTTCTGTCTTGTCTTTATTAAGGGCTTTCCTTCTCAGTCTCTGAAAAGTTTCATGAATGCCAATCCCTTTTTTCAGGGCACAGACACTAAACAAAGGAGAGTCCAGTCTCTTTATTTTGATTTCTATCCAAACAAATGTCTGTAAAATGACAGAGGTATGATAATCAAAAACCAGAAAGCTCATTATTCTTTCCTGTACCGCAAGAAAGCATCACAGGAGTCTCTGCAACTTCCACACTTATTTTGAGTTTTTGCTGGTGATTTTTAATTATTTAAATGGAATAATTAATATAATTTAATGTATTTTAATAAACTTTCTTGTTATAACTACATCAATTACACGTCTTGAAAGAATATCTGCTAAACTATGATAAATAGGTTATCATAACTATGAGGATATGAGAGTATGTGGAACTTTCCAAAGAGGTTTGGCAGTCCAAAAAACTTTGTCAGTCTTGAGTGGTCTTCACAATACTTGGCATAATACAGGCTCATAAAATCCGTTTGACTTCTTCCCTATGACAAGCATTACAAAAGATGAATGGTTTGGGATCCATCTTGCTTGCAATATATTGTCCAGTAGAATCAGATAAAGCAATGTGTGACCTTAAAGCAAGACTCATGTTTCACTTTTGCACTGCAGGAGAACATTTAACCTTTCAATACTCTTGGATATAAATGACTGCAAAACGGCGGATCACTGCTAGCAAGCAGTGTTGCTAATATGTTAACCTTCAGATTCTAAAGACAGCATTGGACTAAGAGTCTACAGAAAACTGAATCTGTCTCTCAAACAACTTCTCCCATGTCTATCAGCAGAACTGAACTCCTAGTCACCAAGAGTTTATTTCTCTTCTAAGCATTCTGCCAGAGCAACAGACATTCTCTGTCACATCCAGAATGCAGCCTGAACTTTCAGCAGACTTAGGAGCTGGGCATGGAATTAGTGCTGGAAACTGCTAAACAGAGATGAGGTTTGGACACTGCACAGAAAGGCATCCCTCACTAGAAATGTTCTACTAAAGACACACTTATATCCCTCTGTAGGGGTTCTGGTGATCCTGGGCAGAGCCCTCCTGATGGTGCTGTGGAGATGCTCCACTGGTGCTGATTCCCCTTCCTCACACGAGCAGTCTTTATGCTGAGTCACAACTGTTTGTCTCCCACATGAGCTATGGATTGTGCCTGTGCCTGGCCACCAGCCCCATGGACAGATCCTGACACACAGGCTGCCTCTCTGGCCTGGTCTCAGCCCTGCCTCATCTCTGTGGACTTGCCTGGTGACTGCTGGGCAGTCCCTTACGCTGGGTGCCTGACCAGACCTGCCCTGCCCACCATGCCCAAACTCCACAGCCCCACGCCCTGGCTATCGAGGCACTTCCCTCTGCTGGGCCATGCTCCCCTCCCCTATGCTTACACACATCAGCCTGGTTGCTCCCATCTGAGGAGTACATCGTCCCCCTGAGTCATGGGACAGAGGAGAGCAACAGCAATAAAACGCAGTCAAAGGAGCACTGTTAAGGTTATCACCATTTTCAGTCACCACCTCATTCTGTGGAAAATAAAGTATCCTGAATTTTGAGATGGAATGGTAGTTCTCTGAGATTTTGTTTTTTGACCAGGTCAGCATGAGGAGACCCCTCAAAAATCAGAGAAGGGCTTGAGTTGGAAGGGACCTTAAAGATTATCTAGGTCCAACCCCTGCCCATGGGCAGGAATGCCATCCACTGAATCAGGTTGCTCAGACCCCCATCAAACCTGGGCCTGAACACCTCCAGGGATAGGGCATCCACAACTTCTCTGGGCAACCTGCTTCAGTGCCTCACTCCCCTCTCCGTAAAGAATTTTTCCCTAACATCTAATCTAAATCTCTCATCTTGTAGTTTAAAACTGTTCTCCCTTGCCCTGTCACTATGTCCCCATAAAAAAAGTCACTCCCCCTCTTTTTTCAAAGTCCCCTTAAGAAGTAGAAGGTTGCAATGGGGTCTCCCAGGAGCCCTCTCTTCTCCAAGGTGTCATTCTTTTTTCTCTGAGACTCAGCGTGCTTGGAGAGAACCAATACATCCAGCTTCTTTGAGAAATGTTTCTACGACTATAAGGGTTCAGAGGCTCAGAGGAAAAGGCAAACCATAAGACATTTTATTCTTATCAAGTAACAGTCAGAACCAGGTATCCAGCCTGAGAATGCCCAGAAGGTACAGCTCTTTCAGAGAATTACCCTGAGTGTCTTGGAAATCAGTTACATAAATTGCCTGTGTGGAAGACATTGTCCAATGAACAGAGGAGGTTCACTGGCACAGAGCAAAGCTTTTGGCAGAATAAAGTGTACCTGGTCATGCTGCAACAGGAACATACATATTTTCTTTGATCAGGCCATTTTATAAAAAATACAATCTATTTTCTGAGCCATTCTCTTGAATTTTAAAAGGAGCTAAAACCATAGGTGAAGTGAAATCATGTCCCTGACTTCCTACATAAAGATTTTCAATTGCAATTTGATGAGATTTTTCAAATATGAATTATTATTAAAGACTCAAAAGTCTTTAGGAAAATTACTTTCTCTTCTGCATGTTGCAAGGATCTTAAACTCTACTAGGAGAATTAAGCTTTCAGTTAATATTTACCCTTAGACTGATTCTTAAACTAAAAAGTAAATTATTAGCTATGTTCATACATAAAAATTTTCAAACACGCATTATCTATGACATGAGCAAGCTAGAAGATGTACGTTTGGATGAAAAATATTTATAAAACATCTCAGCATCTCAAAAGAAAATGATGCCGTTTTAAGAAGAGCTTACATAAAATAAAGCAAAACATGAAGTAGATGTTACCAACACCTTTACAAAACATTAAAGTTTTCCTTAGCATTGAAAGTTTGATCCACTGAAGCAAGAATTTCCCATATTTTATTCACTGTAAGACTCTGTATGGATGAGAAGTCAGACAAGAGGCTAAAATAGCAAAATTTAAAGAGGAGCCTCACCACAGTCCTGGTTAACTCTAGAAGAGGTATTGATGCATTTTTTGATGTCACAAAGACAAGTAAGAAAGGCTGGAGAAGCACCTGAAGCCTGGAAGGTACGTATCCCATCTCAGGATGATATCTCTCATCAGACACAGTGCTTCTGCCCTGGGAGGAACCAGACAATAACTAAAGCCCAGCACTGTCTTGGTTCTGTCCTGACAATGTTCATAGGTAAAGTTTTGAAGAAATTCCTTGAAGGTCCACTAAATATACTATCATGACCTTTATTCTATCTTTTTATTAAAAAGTCATCTTCTGTGCCATAAAATAGGCTATAAGAAATAATTTTTCAAAGACCCTGAACTAACATTGACATGGTATTTCCAAACATGCTGTCTAAAGAGAGAATTTTCTTTTACCAGTTTTGTAAGTTTTAAAAAATGTACAACTTCCTATTAAAAATTTTTAACAGGTAACAACTAAAGCCTACTTGTATCCTCTAAAAACATTAAAAAGGAAATATGTAGAAAGTTAAAATAATACATATAAAACAAATTAAGTTTGGGAGCTTGACAGCAACTGTATATCTTGAAAAGTAAACATTTTTATGCATTAGGTGACTATGATCCCTCTTCTTCTCTATTAAGATTTATCTGTTGTCTCAAGTAGCCATAAAGAAGTGAAGGAGTAACAAATGATGCTATTAATAAACAATGGTCCATACAGATCAAGTTTATAGATCTTTCTGTATTTTTTCTCCTCTCTCACTTTATTCTCTGATTCTATTAGCAAGTCAACTTTTGCACTTGTTGGTGTGTGGAAAAGATTATATACATAAACCAATTAGAGGATTGGAAGTGCTTTGCTCCTATAAGCCAGAGAACTAGTTTACTCATGTTGAATGAGCTAATTGAGTACTAGCAAGCTGGCAAGCTTTTTATATACCACCACAGACAACTAGAACAGTCAGGCAGAGAATCTAATCTATTACATAAGCATTACACAAGGACATTAACTGGCTCTTTCCTGCAGCAATGCCAAATTTAATTCTGATATGCTCTGGGTTTCATTATATCACATCCCGTGTTTGCAGTTAATATGCAAGACATAACTGGCACAGGTTATGTGTAAGAGCTTATGCCAAAGAAAGCATATTTCTGAAGGAGCTGTCAAGGTACTAAAAGCTAACATTGTAGATCCACTGCACTTTGTTTGAGATCAAAAAAATTACTATGAATACAGAGCTTCCTCCACTAAATCTTCATCAGATTAAGTATTTACCTGAGCATTTCCAAAAGCAATAAATACTGTTCTAGAAATTGATGAGCCTCAAAAGATCAAGCAATCTAGTTTAGAATGGAGCTTATTGTTAGAGATCAGCTGATGTACCAAGCCCACACTTAGCTCCTGCCCGAAGTGAATCCTTCTGTGATACGTCACTAATATATTAACAAGTAGCTCTTGTACAGATGTACCCCCTTAACCTCTGCTAAATCCTGCTTATCCTTGGAACATGTCCCCAATGGCAAGGTTGAGTAGCAGGACAAATTATGCCTCTCTCCATTTTAATTGAAAGGTTTTCAAAGAAACAATCAAACAGTAAGGCAAACTGCACTTAGTGGGCATGTTCTTCTGAAATCTACGGGATAAAATCTAAATCTGTCAATGTCAAAGGCACAGCTCCCTCAACAAAAAGCAATAGCAGTGGGCATGGCAGATTGACAGATTCAAAGGTAGATTAGAAGGAGAGATGAGAGGAAGCAGCCTCTGAACATGGGTATGATGCCAATGAAATACATGTATTTTCCATCATCTTCACTTTCACTTTTCAAGGTCCTGGTTCCTTAGAAGTTGTACATAAATTGTGTACTCATGCTGTAAGCAAGACAAAAAATACAGGATGGGAGTGGGAATAGCAACAGGGCTCTGCATTTGCCTTTCTTCCTTTCTGTCATATGTTTTTAATCCAAGATTTTTACCAATCAGACTTCTAAAGAAAATTTGAATACATTAATTGTGAAGAATGCATTGTCCAGGATGAACATCACAGAGCATTAAAGTGGGGGAAATGTTCCTGTATTCATTCTAACTGAGTCTCTAATCTTGAATTTCTGATCTTCATTTGTTAGAAACCAGATTAGATAAGGATCTAAGATACACAAGACTTTCAAGCAAAAGGACATGGGAGAAAAATCAGGCAAGCCAGAGCTCTAATTTAGCTAGAAGAGCCCTAGAATTTAAACAGCAATAGAAGCACAACCAGCCTCAAAGCACAGAAAGATCAAGGAAAGAGCACTGCAGTGAGTCCAGGACGAAACAAGCAGTGACCATAGGGATATTGCCAAGGCCAGACTCAGCAATAGGCATCAGTCCAATTCCTTAAAGAGTGACACCAACTTGGCCAAAGGCAGCAACAATGAAATGGCCACATGTTAGCTAACCTCTCTTTTGACAGATGATCATGCTGAATAAGCATATGTGATCTTAGGGATTACACCTAGTTTAGACCAACAGGAGACAAAGGAATCCCCTGGTGTATCTAAAGGGCTGTTCATGACAGGACAGCTACTCCAGGAGTCTTACACCTGCTTACATAAAATTATTCAATAAAATATAAGTTCTATGCCACACCACAGCATGATTTTTGAGTATGCACAATTTCACGTGTCAAAATAAAGGTGAATCAGAAAATAGTTTTAAAACAGGCCTGTACAGTCTAATAGTGCACTGTGAATATGGGAGATAAAAAAGTATTAACAGAAACAGGATAGCATATGGGGCTAACACATAAGTAATTATTAGAAAAATACCAGATAATCTAGTACATTAGGGATAGCTAGGACCATGGTTCTAAAAGTCCCTCTATTAAAAAAATCTTCAGAGGATGCTCAGTTGCAAGAGGAAAAATATTGCAGGATGTCTAGAATCAATATCTTCCTAAACCAGTACAAACAAAAGGATCCAGAAAGGACACTGTAACATGTTATAAAGAAAAGAAATAAAAGAATGAAAAAACCCAACCCCAACAGTATTACAAACAGTGACAAGTAACGGCTTTGTCCACTCTACCAGAAATGTTTTCAAAAAACAGGGAACACTGCAGTCTGCTTATGTAAGCATCTCACAGAAGCTACTTTTCAGGAAAAAGTCTTAAAATGTACATTGCATTTTCCTTCAGCCATGAGGGGTGATCAGCAAGAACTAACTATGCCTCTTGGGAAAACACAAACTAGATGCCAAAGCAAAACTGATTGTAGAACTGTGAGATCAGAATCTTTCCACAGGAAAATAAAAGCTCCAAGCCAAAGCAGATAATAAAACTGCCAACTCTATCCATTAAGTTTGAAATTACAAATCTGGATGCTCTACAGCTAGAACATGCTATCCCAAGAGATCCATATATACTGTTCTTTACCTGAATGCTGAACATTCAAAATGCTAAGCACTATTACAAGGAGAGAATCAGTGGAGAAAACTCTTAAAAAGAGAAAATTTCAAAAATTCCTGTTAGGTCTGCAGAGGAAGAATTTAAGAAACACCTTTTTTCCTGTCATCACAAAACAATGACTCTTCTCTTCCTCTTTCTTCTTCTTCTTCTTCTTCTGCTAGAGTGAAAATAGAAATTAGCCACCCAAAACAGATATACTAAGTTTATTAAGAAGCAATTTAAATTAGGGATTTGCAAGCACGGTAGTAGTCACAAGAGCAAATTTTAAGATTCAGGATGGTATTGAATCAAAGGTAGACAGCCTTTCAGAAACATAAAGCAGTGCTTGCACATTATGCCAGCTAAGAACTTATGAAAAAATAATCCTCCAGTGCAATTGCAAAATTTCAGCTGATTCTTTACACTACAAACCTTGTATTATAATCTTCTAGTGTGAGAGCATCCAGTAGCATTCCTAAACAGCACTCTTTGAAACACAGCAGCTCTCAGCACAAGGAGAAAAATGAGTTGAACTAGCCTTGCATGTGTTTTAGGCCCTTCCTGGTAGGCACTGAGCTTCATATAAGGATTGATCTTAAACTACCAGCCACTGGTCCATATTCAAAATGTCTCATAACATGAAATAAAACATTTTCTTAACAGATGAGCTTCCATCTCCCAGCTGTTTATTGTATCAAATAAACTCCCCCCTTCTGTGCCTGCAGTCACTTTGCAAGAAATGGAATAGAATAGTTCATGAAGACATGACAAATGTGTTATTTATATTGTTTTGGTACTACAGGAAGAGCAGATGGGATACTGAGCTAAATTGTAAACTACTGCAAAAGAAAGAAAGAAAGACAAAGATAATGATCAGAATAGGATGAAAAAATTTCAGAAACCGTTCTGAAAATACATGGGCCAATTCCTTGGCAAAATTCTAAACTTCAAGGAGAGCCCTAAATGCTAAGAACAGTAAGAAAGGATTTGGAGGCTTGGTGGTTTTGCTCTCACAAGAGTAAATGTAATGAATTCTTACTACCATTTTCACAAAGAAGCCATAGTAATAATTAAAATTTTATTTTCTCTATCTGGCCAGCACAGCTAATTTTACAATAATTTTTTTAATTGCCTCAGTAATCAGGCCATTCAACACTGTTGACAATGTGGTGCTGATATGAAACTCATTTTTTCTAGCCTTCAGTAACAGGAGCAAAAAGTTTCTGATGGTTGTCTTCAATTTTTCTCTTAGACCTTTGATTTTACATACACCACACCCAATCACACAACTTCTCTGAGTATATTTTGTATATTCAAAACAGGATTATTTATAAAGCCTCATCATTTCATTGTCTGATTGCCTTTCCACCCAGATTCTTGTCTGATTTACCCACACCTAAAAAGAGAAGAAATATTTACGTTCAAGAGAAAGACTACAAAAAACCCCAAATGTCTTGAGTAGCAGGAATGACTTTGTCCTCCTTGATTAGCAAGCAAATGAAAATTAGCTATCATAACATGCATTGTTTTGAGGTATCTTCTTACAGATTTCCAATTTCTCTCCCTCTCTGTCACGGTTAGTTTGGTAGATAGCATCTCACTCGCCCACACAAATACGTCCTACAGATCCACTTCTGCTAAGGTGATACCCAACTGAATGGAATAAGGAGTTGGCCTCACGCATTCCTGTTGGTCTATCCACATTCTTGAAAAGCCAAAATGGAACTAAATAATCTTGAAGGACAAAGTTTTAAGCAATATTCCCAAATCTTTGCAAGGCCAGTGGTTTTGTATCACTCTTCAGGGTTTCACTTATAAAATAAATACAGGCATTAACTGGGAATATTAGACTTCTTTTTAATCAACTCAATTGCAATGTAGCATTGCTCTAATAGGAGTAGACTATGAAAACAGGAAAAATACATAGTTCTGAATTCATTACAAACACAATATTTTGTACACACATCCCAAACACTCCTCTTAGTCCCTGAAGCCTCACTGTCTGCAATGCTCCACAGGATTTCTACATGCTCCTTTTCCATGCCTCCTCGCATTCACTGGCCACAAGAAAAATTTCAATTTGATCTCCGTAAGATAACTGAGAGACATTTTAGAAAATCCAGGATCTAGAAATTTCATCATTTCAGTGTCTCTAAAATAAAATTAATAGGACACATTTCCTATCAAATTTGTTATCTGGGCTCTACAACCACAAGCAAACAATAGAGCAGCAATTTATACCCATGGAAAGATGATGGAGAAAATGATCCTGGAAACCATTTCCAAACACATGAAGGGAATAAAGGAGATTGGGAACAATCAGTATAAGTTTGCAGAAGGGAAATCATACTTTAACAATCTGATGACCTTCTACAATGTGAGCAGCCTGTTGGATGAGGGGCAAGAGCAGCTAAAGCTGTTTACCTCAACTTGAGTTACAGCAGACCCTATAACATCCTCAAAGACAAGCTGACAAATTAAAGGCCAGATAACTACATGGCTTGAAAATTAACTGAATTGCCAGGCTTGGTGGGTGGTGATCAGCAGCACCAAGTCCAGTTGGAGGCTTGTCAAAAGTGGTGTAATCCAGGGATCATTACTGGGGTTAATACTGTTTAACAGCTTCACTAATGACCTGAAATGATGTGACAGAGTGCACCTCAGCAAGTTCACAGATGATGCAAAACTGGGATGAGCAGCTGAAACACCACATAGTTGTGCTACCATGTGGGACCTTGACAAGCCGAAGAGTTGGTTCAAGAGGAACCTCATGGATTTTAATAAGGGGAAATGCAAAGTCCTGAAGAGAACTGTGGAGAAGAATAAACACAGGCACTATATACACCAGGGACCAACTTGCTGGAAAGAAGCTCTGCAGAGAAGGCCATTGGGGTCCTGGTGGACAACAAGCTGATCACAAACCAGCAGTGCACTTTCACAGAAAAGAAGGCCAACATAATCCAGGGTAATATGTAATGCAATGACCTTAGGTCAAAGCAAGTGATACTCTCCCTCCGTTCAGCACTTGTGTGACCACAATTTGGAGCACTGCACAACCAGGAGTGGACTGCCCAGTACAAGAGAGACATGGACTTAGTGGAGTGAGTCCAGCACACAAGTGATAAAGGAACTGAAGCATCTGTTGTATGAGAGGCTGACACTCTTCCACCTGGAGAAGAGAAAGCTCAGGCACATCAATGGGTGTAACGGATTGGGGAAAGCTATAGCTCGGAGCTTCATCCGTACTCATCACAGGGGGAATTGGACTAGATGACCTTTAAATGCCCCTTCCAACCCAAATTATTCTATCATTTAATAAATACATGATGCAAGGAAACAAGAATGAGACAGACTTTCCAGTAGTGCCCAGCAATAGGTCAAGTAGCAATGGGCACAATGGAAACACAGGCAAGTCTATGTGAACACAAGACAACATTTCTTTACTGGTGAGTTGGGCCAAACACTGGCATAGGCTGCCCAGAGAGGCTCTGGAATCTCCACTTGTGGAGGTATTAAAAATTTCGTCGTGGCATGGTTGTGGGCAACTGGTTCTAGCTGACGCTGCTTGAGCATGGGGATCAGTCTAGATGATTCCAACCTTCCTATCTGACATACAGATATGAATAAATAAGTGAAGCTGAACAGTCAAGGATATCCTAAAAGCAGAATTTGTTCCTCAGATGTATTCAGATAAACCCCAGGGTTATTGTCCCTGCTTCTATTCAAAGGAGATTGGTAAGGATATGCTTTGAAGAGTTCTATTACTGAGTGGATGATTATGTAAGTTGTATACTGTACTACTGCATTTTTAATAGGGAACATACTGTCAATAACATCTTTTCAGGCAGCAGACTATAATCCCCAGGCAAGATAAAATCTGCTGTTTCCACCAAGTATCTGCAGGCATTGTGGAGCAAGCTGACTTGGAAACTGCTGCCTGGTGCCTAGAGGAAGGTAATTCTTATAGCTTGCTTCACAGGTCTGGTAGCAAGTCAGCTGAAACTTGGGAGGAGCCAGAAACTGATGATTTGCTGATTGGTGTTATCACACTTCTTTATGCTTAATGCCTTGTCAGCAAGGCAGCAGCTTTTAAAATTCATACCCAACTTCTTTTCTATGCCTTTGAGAACTACAGGTTTGATACTGTGGGTTCTGGCAAGATCGGGAAAAAAAAAGGAAAATGCTTGATATTTTAACTCCAAAATGTTCTCTCAGCATAATCTAGAGTATGAATTTAAAAAAGGTCAGCTGTTATATGTTATGCAACTCCTACCCAATAGTTCATTGAATACAAGGAATTTTGCACCCAGTAAGGGAATATAAACTGAGACTTACCCATACAGGCAGGCTTCACAGCAGAGCAGCCCATACCCTATATTATCATGTATAATTTAATTAAACAAATAATTGCTGCCAGAATGTTGCAATACTTGTCAGATCACTCATCATCTGCTGTTCTATCAGCAATGGTATAAAAATGAGCCAACAATCATCATTACTTGTGGATGTTTAGGAGGAGGTTAATTTCAACCAATCAAGAGGGATTTCATAATTAAAATATTTAAAGATGTGAAGGAATCCTGATGCTTCAAAAATTCTAAAATTATGTGCACGGAAAAGGTAAGAGATTGTACATACAAATGATGAGGTACTATCTTTGTACATAAAAATTGAGCGGAAAAGCTAAATACTAAGTAAATTAATTAGGAAAGCTGTAGATTCCTCTGCCATCTGCTTTGTTTGCAGATTTTATAGTGCCTTGATGTTACAGCAATA
>WAAE01012692.1:0-37151 GCA_013400495.1 Nicator chloris | reverse complement strand
ACCAGCTGCTCTGCTGTTCTGAACTTCAAATTTTATCCAGGTAGGAATGCTTGGCTCCTCCCCCTCATCTCACAATGGGGTGATGTAATTTTATCAGTCATGCAGTGAGCCTTAATGGCCCATGAATAGCAGATACCCCCCCCCCCCAGAGGGAGGATGAGGCATTGAAGAGATAAAAACACTGCCCCACCTGGTTTTACCAGCTGGCCCATTAACAGAAGACACCTGGCCCCTTCCCCTCAGAGTTATGAGGAATGGGTGGTAAAAGAGATAAAGAAAAAAAACCCAACACCTCCCCAGCCGGTTTCAAAAGATAGGAATTGAATACACACTTTACATATTGCAACCCAAGACAAATATACACACAAACTAGTGAAAAAGGACCATAAACATTAGCAACCTTGCTGGAGTATCAATATGCCTCATGAAAAGCTTAATAATCATATACCTAAAGCTTTGTTTATTCTCAGGAAATATAGGAAACTGAAATAAATCAAACATAGATCCTGACCAAAGCTAAACTAGCAGTATTCAGAATATAGTGCTTACCCCTGTAAGTATGAATTCTGAATAGTGACTTGAGATATACTGCTGTTAGTCAGTATAGTCTGTTTGACAGACCTCTCACAATTTTGAAATGTTGTTCTGTGTGGAGAAACAGCAGTAGAAATGTCATGAACAAACATATTAATGCCTGAGGGATCAGAGATATTAAAATGCAATGTGAGTTTCTTATTGCAGTGGATGGGTATCAGCTACTTGTACAGACAACAAGGAACAGCATTGAAGCCAAGCCTCTGAAGGAGGAATGAGATGTTAAATCCACTGCTTAATATTTCTTCTGTTTTTGACCAAAAGAGAAAAGACTTCATTTATGAAGACCATAATTACACACCTTGTAGCCCTGACATTTACCTACCAACTCAGATACTATTAGAGTTATGTACTGCAGGTTTCATAAGGCCTTCCATTCCTCTCTGCAGAAATTTTATTTCATCCATCTTTTTATGTTTATTGTTATGACTGAAGGATACATACAAGACCATATGTTTGCATTAAATTTATCTTATTAATTGCTTGAATAGCTGTAGGCAGAGTCGATTAGCACAAGCTGAATAGATAGGAATTAAATCCAGGAGTGAAGGGATTATGTTCTGAGGAAATCAATACTTCATATGGATATATCCTTGGGCTTTGTAGCTATTATTTTGGGAATGCATATAAAATAGACCCTTCACAATGCATTCACATTTAATTCTCAAATACTTCATGAAAACATTCCACTCAGGAGTCTGGACAGGTTGTAATTGTCCTTCCCAGGCAGGCTACTGTCATGCATTACACCCAGATAGAGAGTGATCTTTGCCAAATCCTTCTCCGCTGCTCCCTCTTCTGAGATCCAAATGATGTCAGTTTGAAGCAATAAAAAGATGATACCAATATCTGTGGGCACCACACTCTTCAAGTCTCATATAGATTTATCCTAGTCATTTCAACTGTGTTTAAAGGTGTTTAAGTACATACCAGTATCAACAGGAAAAGAAAAATTATGTAAGTCCAAAGGAAACATTTCTTTGACTATTTCTCCTTTTCATTATTTTTTATCTATTTTTAATGTATATAACAGGAAGACACAGGAAACAGTAATAATCTGAGCACAGAAAGGTATATGACCACAGATCAGTTTATTAACAGATCAGTGAAGAGAATCCTAGTATATAGGATTTTTTTGCAGCTGACCTGCAGGAAGATTTTTCAACCAAACTTCTAAATTCCAGTTTGTGAATTTAACTTTAAAAGAATTTCAAAAATTCATTGACGTTTCATGTGTTTTGATTCAAAAGTGAAATTGAAAAAAAGGCCTTAGATTTCTATTTTTCAATTTGAAAGTTCAGTATTTAACATATAAAATGTTTAAATGTTATTAAAAACATTTAAGCAAAATTATCCAAGGTTAACATTTAATTCAAGCAAGACTTTATTTTTGTCTGGGCTGCGAAAGGTAAATAAAGATTAGCCCTCTAACTGGCTGCTACAGGAAGGGATTTATATCCAGAGTACACAGTACTCAATGAATCTCACACTCAGCTTTCTGTTTCAAATCTGAGAATATGCCCTTAAGTTTATATTTCAATGCTTCATCTCATTAGCTGGAGTTTGATTTAAATCAGATGGGAAAACCTCTGTTCTTAGAATCCTAACGGAAGAAGACAGTCTCTATCTAAACAATTACAGGCATTAAGAAGTGCCTATTAAAAATCTTTTGTTGGTTTAATGCCTTACCCCAAATCATAGTAAATGTTCAAGATTTTTTGATACAAACACATAAAATTTCTGAAGATATGATTTTAAGCAATTCCTGGCTTTCTACCTAAAGTGAATTCATGTCTGAACCTAGCTATTTAGATGGCATTAATATGTATCATGCTGTGGTTCTGCCTGCAGCCCACACACACAGGTCTCACTTGTCCAAGAGTGATGTGAACCACGGACCTAAGTGCTCTGGCCCACATCAAACTCAGGTTCACCAAATACCTCCAGAAGGCCTCTGTTTTTCCCTTTCTTTCTCCTCCCACATTTTCCATAAATTCTTGAAACACTTCCTTCTGCTTCTAGAAATCCTCTCCTGCTCCCAACCGGTGAGCTCCCTGCTAGAGTTCAAAGCTGGGACTCAGTTTGCTCTGTCGTCTTCCACTTAATACTCATTCACGTGCCATGAACTCTGTATGCTTCTTCCTGTTAGGCCTTTCCCACTTCTGCCCTCCTCCCCTTCCTAACAGTCCCTTATGTTGTTCACACGAATGTTCTGGACGTGCTTGCATTATACACTTGGTTCCATCCCAAACGTGCCATTTTCTCCTACACCTCCCTCCTCACTGTTGCCATTGTTTTGGCTCCTGCCCGAGTGAGGACTCCCTGGTCCCAGGAAAACACACTTCCTTCCCCCTGGCAGATTTCCTGCTTCCTATTTTACACTTCATTTTTCTACCTGGATGAAATTAAAACCCATGGTGGTGCCAGCCTTCCAGCACAGAATCAACACTCCCCTTCCCCACAGAGAACAACTGGAATGGAGCACGTGGGCTGATCAGGCACAGTGCAACACCTGTTCTGTTTTCTGATTCCTGCTGAAATCTGCACGCTAATCCAGTCTCCTGCCATGTGGCACACTCACAAACACCCAGAAGGCATCAGACTGACTGCTGTAGGTCCTCAGCCTTTGACCACAAACCAGAATGTGGCAGCTGATATTTTATGCATTAGCAGATAGAAGACGGACTAATTCAAAGACCGTCACTGAATAATAATAAGGCGCTTTCTTTTTATGACAGAGGCCTGCAGCAAATCAATCTTTCAGTATGACCTTTTTCCTGGTTATCAGGAACAACTACATTCGAATCAAAAAACCCCCAACTTTCAGACTTAATCCTAAGGTATTTATTATTCAGGAAAGATGCAATTATTAGTTTAGCAGGAAATGCAAGTTATAATTACACAGAGAAGTCTAGCTTTGGAGACATAATTGGCCTAAATATAATAGTGATATTTAAGTTGGAATAAACCCTAAATTGAAGCAGCCAAATTAGCAGTGGTCTTGCAGATGATTGGTTGTGAAAGAAGGAATAAGTTTGAATATGCCATTTTATGCAATGTACCCATAAAGGCACTATAACACAGTGAGTAGATAATTACACAGCAGTCAAACAATAATTTATCAGGGAAATAATCTAAAAACTCAGTTTGATACTGGAGAGTGGCATGCATTAAAAGATTAAATAATTCCTTTTGGCAATTTTTATTTTAATTCAACACTTACCATACAAGGATTTTAATTCTGTTTGTGCATATAAATTCTGCTTGTCTAAAAAACAAATAAAAAGAGATGCTACAACTAAGATGAGAAGCCATTATTGTTAAAATAAGTAATAATCCTCATTTCTAATATGCAGGCCAAAATAATTTAGGCACCATTACAGAAATAACTTTTCTTCACATCATATCAATCCAAATAAAATTTATCTTACTCATATGTTTCTCAAACGCTCCTGTTTTCTAGGCTGAACAGGTGAAAGAGAAGGTTCAGCATTCACCTCTGACAGTGAGATGTCACAATAGTTGACCTCCTACTGCCCAGCCAGGCCACAGTGTTTGGTTCCCCATTCATCCCTCCATTTTTTTTAAGAAAAGAAAAAAATTTGTATCAGGAACTGTTAAGCTTTCACCACGCCATATTCAGTTCCCAGGAAAAACATTTCGGGTCATGTCTAACGACTCCTTCACATTTCATTGCTCCCAAGTCTTGAGTGAAATTTCCCTATATTTTAGATATTCTAAAGCAATGCTGTTCTAAACTGCCTCATCTTAACTGAAGCAATGTTTAAAGAAAAGAGAGGAATAACTACTTTCTGTCATGAGATTCCTGCTGGGGTAAGAAAGACAGAAACCACCACCATAACAAATAATCAGTTTCACCTGCCTTGGGCTGGACTTCAAAGCAGCTACAAATGCTAGGGGCACGAAGCTGTTCAGCCATGCACACACACACAGAAAACATGCACCTGAAACAACACCAGCATGGTTTCATGCTGTGCAACGCTTCCAGAGGGTGTGTTTAGACTGTGAAAATGAAGACAGAAAGCATGAGACTGGCATGTTTGAACTCATTTTCTGAGAGGGCCCGAAAACTCCTAGTCTGTAAAAATATATTTCAGCTTCTGGTCTCATAGTCAAGAGAAACCCCAAACAATGACAGAAATGCTGATCTTTTACTGCCCTTGTTTATTCCAGTTTAAAAAATGCTCCTTAGAAATCTTGCTATTAATTAGCTGTACATGTGAAAACACAGGCCAGCCACATAAAACTCCTATTTGATAATTAAAAATTAATACATATCATCAATATATATCACTGCATCACTTCTCTTCTTCCTAGTTATTTCAGGTTTCTCCTCTTACTAATCAATCCACAATACTTAGCATATGCTTCATGCTAACACACAGTGCATATTAAGTAATTCATCTACCTTACAGACTCATTTCCAGTTAGCATCCTTTTAAAATCATGGTGTATATTTTGATGAGACAAATGACAACTTGTATCAATTTATTTCATTCTATTTAAGTGACAAAAGAAAACAATTATACTCATTGCTATTGTAATTGTTTTAGCTGGCCTTGTAATCTCTTGTTTTTGTAAGTCACTGGCTCTTGTACCCCTCCACTGCGTGCTGTTTTTTAATATTTGCCACAACTTGGTAATAAGTAACTTATTATACAGTACTGGTTTTTATCACTACTTGGAAGCCATAAAAATATATCAGGAGTATGCATTTTCAGTCATTCTTAAAGTAGCCTAAACATACCTTGGCTCTACAATTTTTCTTCACAAGATAACAGTTCAACAATTCAACACTTTTTTTCATTTAGAATTCTGCTGTGGTTTAACCCAGCAGGTAGCTAAACACCAAAGAGTTCACTCATTCCCAAACCTCCACAGGGATGAGGGAGAGAATTAGGAAAAAAAAGGTAAAATTCATGGGTTGAGTTACAACTGTTTAACTGAACAGAAATGGGAGAGAAAAGAATAACAACAACAAAATCAGAATTAGAATATACAAAAAAGAGATGTAAAATGCAATTGCTCACTGCTCATCAATGGCCAATGACCAGCTTGTTCCTGAGCAGTGGCTTCCCAGCCAGCTTTCCTCCAGTTTGTTTATTGAGCATGCTACACAGATGGTAGAATATCCCTTGGGTGAGTTGATATCAGTTCTCCAGGCCGTGTACCTTCCCAGCTTCCTGTGTCCCTGTTGGGGGTTAGATTTGTTTCTTTTTTACCTACAGAATTTTCTCCCACGAGTTGCTAGGAAACTATGTACTTATGTATTTATGGGTGCTTAAGCAAAAAACAAAACAAGTGGCCAGAGGAGCAGAGTGTAGCACCCGGCTACACTTCTTTGATCTCTAGGAGTTTCTCTCGGAGGGGGAAGATACCACAAGTTTTGGGGGCAGGTAAAGGACAGGGCTGGGGACAGCTGCGCTCTCTCTCACTCTCGGCATCAGAAGCAGGACGGCCAAGCTGTTGCTTACTGCGGCGAGGATTCACTGTCACCACCAAAGTCCAGTCCTACCTAGGTATCTACCACCACCTGCTTGTGTGTCCAGCTAATCCTGAGCTCGCCTTCTCCTGCCCTGCTGGAGCTGCGCCGCTGCTGTTCTGTCCCTGCCACTTCTTCTGCACCGCCCTGCCCTGCCGGGACATCCCGCAGTTCCAGCTGCCACCGCAGAGCTTCTGACACATCTCATCCACCAGCCCAGCATCTCTGCTCATTCCTGCCTTTCCAGCTTGGTGCTCCTCAGAGTCCTGCAGGGGCACCGGGGTCACACCGTCCCAGGGTTTTGTGAAGCAAAGCCTCTCCTCCTTCCCTTCCCGTCCTGGCCGAGAATCCTGGTTCTGTTTTGTTGTTAATGCCATAGTTATTGTTGTTTGTTTGCCTTGTTACACATACCAGTAAAGAACTGTTATTCCTACCCCTCATATCCTTGCCTGAGAGCCCCTTTATTTCAAAATTATAATCATTCGGAGGGAGGGGGTTTACATTCTCCATTCCAAGGGAAGCTGGTGCCTGCCCTAGCAGACACCTGTCTTTCCAAACCAAGACAGCCCCCGAAGCTTCTCACTGGTGGGGCAGCACAAGAAGCAGGAAAGACAATGATACTAAGCAAGTCCTGCTCAGCAGCAACAAAAACATCCTGGTGTTATCAACATTACCCTCATATTAAATTCAAACCCAGCACTGTACCAGCTACTTGGAAGAAAATTAGCTCTGTCCCTGCCAAAACCAGGCCAGATTCTAGTTATTCTTTATTCGTCTATATATGACATTCAGATGCATGCTACATCTAAGTAAGAAAATGGTTTCGTTTCAGGATTATACCACACTGTTTTAGAAAAACTTGATTCCATTGAGAAATAACAATGCTTTTCTGTTAACAGTCATACGATCGAATATATGATTTGGAGATATAGCTCCTTTTCTTTTGAAGCACAGACCCTATGAGTCACACAACAAAAAGAACTGACATAGGCTGTTAATAAAGCTAAATATCACTACAAGAGACATTTCTGATTGAAGGTTTTGGGGTGTTTTTGACAAATTCCCACCCTTGCATTTTATTCAAGTACAGATGTGGGATGGTATACCTTACCATAATTAATGCCACCTCACTGCTTTCTTAAAGTCCACAATTAAAAAATTCTACTACTGAAAAACAAAGCAAGAGTTTACTTAAAGAAAATAAAATTCACTTTCTACAGGAAAGGACAGTTCTTATAAACTCCTCTAAATCCTAGCATTAAACCAGTAAAATTTCGAAGTCCTTTTCCCCACAGCCCTCAACTGGTATAATTTTTTCAAGCTAATTTTACTATTGCACACCTCCTGTCTGTAGTTACTGAGCATTTCATCTTCAGTAAATAGCCTATTTTAGAGTTCAAGAATTAAAACCAATCTTTCCATATTAGTACTAATAATTTAAAGAAAGAATGTCATCAAGGTGGAAGATGAGATGCACCTGGAAAAACCTAGAACCAGCATAGATCCTCTGATCTATGACCTAATTGTGGCCTTCCATTACCTGAAGGGAACCCACAAGAAAGACAGAAAGGGATCCTATTTATAGGAGCATGTGGTGACAGAATGAAGGGCTTCAAACTGAGAGTGTAAGTTATATTAAGAAAAAATTCTTTACTGTGAGGGTGGTGAGGCCTTGGCACAGGTTGCCCAGAGAAGATGTGGATATCGCAACCCTGCCAGTGTTCAAGGCCAGGCTGGATGGGGATCTGAGCAGTGAAAGGTGCCCCTGCCCACAGCAGCAGGTTGGGACTAGATGATCTTTAAGCTCCCTTCCAACACACACCATTCCACGGTTCTGTTTCTATGATTCTGAATACTATTATTATCATCTCCTAAGGGTCACACTATCTAGACGCCTGCAATGAAAGAGATGTTGACAAAGATGTCCAAAGAGAGAAACCCCTTAACAAAAACAGAAGTTATAACTTAAGTGAAAAAGAACAAAAAGTAAAGGAGCAACAAAGGGATTGTGCTGGCAGGTGACAAGAGAAGAGAATTGACTCTGCCCAGTTTTGCAATAAATACTTAACTGTGTGTGATCTCAGTCACACCCAGAGCAATAGCCTAGCTGTATTAAGTTTAAGCAGTTGTCTTAGGAGGACGTTATTTCAAGCCCTGAGCTGCAATAGTGCAATTAGCTTGTCCCCACACTTGCTGTAGGTACTGTTGCAATTGTTAGGATGCAAAATCCCCCGGGCCCCTTCCACACCGGCCCACGGGTGTTCAGAAATGTGAGAGCTGAATTAAAACCTTCAGAGAAACTAAAATACATAAATCCACATAGACATGACATAGAAATGCAGGTTTAGTTTTAAATAAGTAGAGAATATTTTAAGTGCCTTAAGCAAATAAGAGCCTGTATTAGTTGGTAAGAGAAGCTCTAAAGACTACTTTAAAGTTCAAGTAGCATTACCTTTTAAAAGTTAACCAAGTTCTAGGCATAACAAAACATAATGAAGCCTTGCTAGCATTCCTAGACAGAACAAGATAGAGTTATATGTGTAGAATTCATGTAAGACATTACAATCACTTTTGCACATCAATCTTAGGGTAGGATAGGCCCAACGAGGCAATAGTAGACCCGTGTTTGTACCTGATTGGCCAAAAATAGAACAAAATGCACTGCTTTGAGAATGCTAGTACGCTCACGGGACACGGATCACGGACGCCACTGCTGCGGCTGCTACTGATGTTCCTGCTTCTGCTCTGGACATGGGGACTTTATGCTAGAAGGTTTTCCACGTACTGGCACGAACTGTAACACCTTGGCCTTCATGAGGCTGATTTAGCCATGCAATGAAGGCCTTTGCTTTTACAACTACCCAGCTTTTGGTCTTCAATGAAGACGCGCCGACATCTCAATGTCACGGATCTCTCCACCATGCTTCTATTTCACAACTCTTCTGCAAAGGTTTATGTTTTCTGCAAGGTTATGCAGGTGACAGGGCCATAGGTACCAAACATGGTAGCTTTGCACTATGCATCCTAAAATCATTCCTAGCTATTACCGGAAATACAAACAGTCCCATTTCATGCTCAGATCACATTTTTGGGGAACTATTAAAGAAAACTTAATATTACCTTTCTTCCTTGAAAGCTTCCTTTTTGTTGTGCTGGCAATGAGTCTCTCTAAGCTCCATTTTAAAAGTTGCTCATCTACTTTTCACTGATTTAGGATACATAAGGAAACATCAGCTAAAAGTAACAGACTTTTTTGTGTGCCTTACTGAACAAGCCTAACAAAAGCTGTTAAGTATCTTGAGACAGAAAAAGGATCTTTCTCAACAAGATGTATTTTAGCCTGTATTATTGCAGATGACAGGGAGCAATGGTAGCATCTAAAAGAGAGGCAAGTTTCTTACCATTAACACAGGGAAATTATCCAGCATTATTCCAATTAGCAAAAATCATACCTGCATCAGCTTACAGTTTTTGCTGTTGTTTCTAGACATTATTTGATCTTAATATCAAAGTTACTGAAGCAACTAGAATTTTCTAGCTTGTGAATTCCAGAACTGGGAAAGGAAATGTCATCATAACTCCATATCTTCTCATAAACTCTACCATACAAAAAGCCTTTTATATACAGTTCAACTCTGTTTGGTGCTATGACACCAGGTTTTTTTTATTTACAGGATTACCAGTGCCACTTAAATATAGCATTGAGAATCAGGTTGTCATGAAGAGTTTGAAATTCAGATTCTGATCTTATAAGATAACCTGCGCTTGCAAACCCTGCCACTCTTCAAGAACTTGTTACTGGGTGAAAAGGGAGAACTTAGCATTCCAGCTTTGTAAGGTATCACTTTCAGCAATGTCTTCATGGTGACCTGAGACAGGACCCAAGGGGTTGATCTGAAGTTTTATCAGGGGAGGTTTAGGTTGAATATTAGAAAAAGGTTCTTCCCACAGAAGGTGGTTGAGCACTGGAACAGGCTCCCCAGGGAAGTACCCACAGCACCAAGCCTGAGTTAAAGAAGTGTTTGGAAACTGCTCTCAGGCCCATGGTGTGACTCTTGGGGGGGTCCTGTGCAGGCCCAGGAGGTGGACTCCATGATCCTGGTGAGTCCCTTCCAACTCAGCATATTCTTTGATTCTATGAGTCATTAAAAACTCTTTAGAAAATTCAGAATGAGCTTGTAAATAGTTTGGAGAATGGCTAAAGGAAATTACCACTTTTTTCAGACTGCTAAAACAATATTTTCTTGTGTTCTAATAAGCATCAACTATCACACCTAAAAGCAATAGGAAGTAAACTCCAGTATGTGGGTTTGGGATCATCTTTTCAGCTTAAGTCAATTACCATTTACAGACACGAATTCCTAAATCCCCTAATTTCTACCCATGTTTTGTATTCAGACTTGCTGGTTTCAGTAAGAGCAGAAAATATTAATATCTACAATAAAAGATCATTCACATTCAGAAGTAATGGCTAAATTCACACACATTTTAAGTGCTGGTACTTAGTTTCAAACAGCTTTGTTTTTCCATAGGATATGGGAAAAATGACTGAAATCAAAGCAGTTTTCAAGTTATTTAAAGAAATAACTGTGACACTTAATTTTCATATAAGTAGTACAAATCGCAATATCTTCTGAAACCACGTGGAGTTGGTTGCTAAGGCTGCACTGAAAATAGTAGGCTTTTTCAACTTTCCTCCAAATCTATTTTAATCAAAAAAACCCACCAAACCCACCATTTTATTTGGCAATAAAATAATATCAAATGTGCTCATTCCTATCAGTTTAAAGTAAAAAAATATATAGTTGTTGGGTTTAAAAAAAAAAGGCTTTAGAGAGCATCATTTTTGTGAAAAAATGGAAATTTTTGAAATAGATGTTTCACTTGTAAGAAGAATATACTTGTAAATGTGTTTAAAATTAATAATCTTGTAATAAAAAATGTTGTTATGACAAGATGTCAAATGGAAGAAAAACTTTAAAAACAAACTTATTGAATTGGCTGTAGTCCTCTCTTCTTTTTGCTATGAATTAGCAAAACACTGTATTCTTGCCATAACTGCTAATGTAAAAAAAAAAAAAAAACAAAAACAAATCTATGAAATGTTTATGGTTTTGTCATAGCTTGACACTGGCTAAAAGCCAGGCACCTATGAAACAAACAAACAAACAAACAAACAAACAAACATTCACCTATTCTTCTCTGCTATAGTTGAGTAGAGGAGGGGGAAAGAAAAACTGAAGGGCTCATGAGCTGAGATAAGGATTAGGAGAAAATACTAAAGGCAAAACAGGTTCAAACTTAACATGTATAATGAAAAAAGAATTATTAACAGAATTAAAAGAGGATAATGAGAACTAAAACCTTTAGAACTTTTTCCCCTCCAGCCCCTCTCTCCTTTTTACCAACAGCGCAAAGGAGATAGGGTGTAGGAGTTCTGGTCAGTTTTTCACTGGAAATCTTCCTTCAGTTTGCTTAGGGAGAGGAATTTCTTCTGCTGTGCTGTGGGGTTCTTCCCACAGGAGACAATCCTCTGTGAACTTCTCCAATGTGGTTCTAATTTTCAGGAGTAGGAGTCCTGCCTGACCTGCTGGAACGTGAGGCCCCTTCATGGGCAAAATCGTCTTCTCAAACTACATGGTGTGGGCCATTTTAGTTCATGGGCTGTAGTCTTTTAAGGATAAGCTGCTCTAGTTTAGAAGCAAAGGCTCTTTTTCTGTCTCTGGAAGCAAGGGTGCTCTCTCTCTGGAGTTTCCCACTAGAGTTTCCAACTAGATTTTCCCACTAGAGTACAGCTTTTCAGCATCCATGCANCGCAGCGCCGGCTCCGTTCAGTGCCTCTCTTCATGTGGGCACCGAAAAGGAGAAGCTGCTGCTGCTGCCCCTGCCCTTCTGCCCTCAGCACAGCTTGCTAAAAGCAGCCAGGCAGGCAAAGTCTGGCGTGGCTGCTCGTGGTGCAGGAGGTATGGCCCCAGCCGCAGCACTTCCCCACCTCTCAGAAGGGGGATTGTGCACAATTTTTTTTTCTTAAATATGTCATCACAGAGGCACAACCTGCTTCTGTAATTGGGCCAGAAGCATGTCCACCTTCAGAGCCATCAGGGATTTCCTCTGCCAGACATAGTAGAAGGTTTGAGCAGCTTCTCACAGAAACTGCGTCTGTGGCTTCCCGTACCCCCACCAAAAACCTAGGCTGCGTTAAGACAGTTTTATTCTCTTTTTTAAACATACTGTTCTATCTTTGCTTTGGATTTCTATGAATTCAGACTGAACTACAATAAGAAGCAAGATGACAGTTCTCAATATTTCCCAACTATTTTTATTCTGCTTAAAGCATTTGTGCTGTCAGCAGCAGCAAAATTTACTGCCACAGAAAACTTGGAAAAGTCAAATGTGCTCTTCTAAAATTCAGCATATCTTGCTGATATAAATGAAGCCCTATCTGTGAAAGCCTTTCTCTTTCTATTAGTTAAAGTAGGGGTCAAACACCCATCATGTTTTGCTGTAAAAATGTGTGGAAATGAAATGCCACTTCCCATCCCTTTTTTAGGCAAGAAGAAGAGAATAAAAAAAAGGAAGAAAGAAGGAAAACAGCCACCACACAAAGAGACTTTCTTATAATAAACAGTCACAAATAATGCGTTACCCTAGCAACTGCCACATCCCATGGGATTCAGTTTGTCCCCAGGCTCCACAGCATACTACAGAAATTTACTAGGTTTTGTTCTTGAGAAATAGTTTATATTCACAGAACACAGACACACGTGTACTCCAGATGGTTAATACCCAAGCAAGGAATGCATTTATGTTTCTGAGTAACGCTTTGCGTACTTTCTAATTTTACTTAGTTCAGAAACCCTGTTTGAGAGTTGATTGCATATTTTTTTAACACTGAATTTGAGATGAAATTAGCTTTGTGATGCAGATAAAAATAGCACTAATTGGGACCACTGGGGTAAGGGGAAAACAAGAATTCAAAATAAACTATGTGGATAATATGTACAGGGTTATTGCAGAGCACAGTATATGAGTGTGCCAGAAGAATTTATCTTTATTCTTGTTCCAGAAGAATTTATCTATTCTGTATCATTCTAGCAAGATAGATCATAGATGGTGGTGCGCTGTGACTGATAACACAAAGTGAGGAGTGGGAACATAATGGAAGGGAGAGTGAATTAAAATCTTAATTCATGAGACATACTGCCAAAATAAATAGCAAAACTGTCAATTTTCATATTTTTGGCAGCATAGAACTCCACAAATTTTGTGTTCTACCATTTTTTGTTTAGGAAGATGTATGTTAACAAAAACCCACCTTTTGGAATCATTATAGTGAACATATCAGATGTTGGCTTTCATCTATATTTAGTCCAAATTTAGATGCCTAGGAAACAATTTCATAAAAGAAATGTTCATTAAAACATAGCTGCTTCTCAATAATAGGCAAATGTGAGCCTGGAAGTAATTATTACATGAGAATTGGTCAGAACTGTGTCTTTAACTATGCTGTGACAGTAGTTTTCACCTAATAGGGAGTTTTTGCACATGGGTGATACAGAAGCCTGCTTCTACCCTTTTAATATTGCAGACTGCACTACCATGTAGCAAACTCTTGGCTACGTCCTGCTTTACTACATAAACACAAGCACAGCAACTCAAAGAAAAGTTTTTAAGTAAACCAGACCATGTGCAGCCCTGCTCATTTGACGGCTGCAGCCTGGGACTTGAAAAAGATTGGAAGCCTTTAATGCAGGCCATGGCTTTGTTCAGGGAAATCTAAACTCTGCACTGTTGTCTAGGGAAGCTCTGGCAACTGTGAATTTTATATTTTTCTACTATAAAAAGCAAACTCGTATTTTAAAGAAAAAGAGAGTTTTCAATTGGAAATTTAAAAAATTTCAACATGCCTGTTCTAATATGCATAGTGATAGTGAAGCGAAATAAGAAGGCATAAGGGCATAATGGCTAAAGGTGCAGTTCAGTTGAACATGCAGTTCCAACCAGAAATTGTGGATGTCATGTGGATATTCTGGATGTTATATTAAGATCAGGCTGAACACTATAATGGCCTCTCCCAGTCTTAACTCTTTCAACCTCAGGGGAGGATGGAAGGAAGGAAGGAAGGAAAGATGAAAGGAAGGAAAAGATTACAGAAAGACCAATCCAAGGTTCAGGCCAATAGGAAATACATTTCAACCCACAAACATCTCTTAAAAGGCAATCAAGAACATTACAAACCATTATGAATTATGGACCAACTTTCAACAGGGGTGGGTGTTTGAATAAAGATGTTTCATCCACTATGTGTAATAATAATTACTAACTGCGCTCTCAAGAATATTTCCTGCATCTTCATCCATTACCAGAGTTCAAGGCAAAAACTGCAAATAAAGCCTTAGGATGCTGAAAATAATTTGAGCTGTTAAGTCTGACATGAGACAAAAGATACAGTGTAAGTAGTTTGTCATGTCCCATCATAATCTCCAAAGACGACACCTGACATTATGATAGCAATTCATAAGAAAAATTAAATTTTATGTTTTAAAGAATTTAAATTTAAAACCCAGACATCCGTGATGGTAACAACCCTCAGTATGTGAGAACTGCCAAACTACAGCTCCTCTAGGCTACTGATTACTTATAGGTATCTATACCAAGTCTATTTTTAGTTATAAGAAATACTTATGAACAAATGGGGCTTCCTTTCATAACGCACTACACAAAGTAAGCACATTTCCATTCTGTATTTTGTCCTGAGTGTACCCACCAAAACACAACCAACTTCCAAAACTTTCTTCCCTTTTCAAGGTCCACTTCTGCCTCCTGTGCACTGACCATTTCTCTTCCAACCTTGTGGTAGCTTTCATGTTTTAATAATCTCAGGTATACACCCTCACCAAAGGCTTTCTGAACACTAACCAGACAGCTTTACCTGTACCCTTTCTGACTCAGGGAACACATACCAAGTTTAGTCCACTAGGATTTTTCTTCAGAGAGAAGCCATGCTGTCCCAACACCCCACACTTCTCATATATGCTCAGGTTCCTCAAGTGATGCCATAGCCCAGGCAACTTATTTGCTCTGCATTTCCATGAGGTTCAACACTTGCATCTGTTTCTTTTAAATTAAGCTGGCTTCTCTTGCTCCCTTGTTCTCTCTCTTAGCAAGAGGATGCTAGATGACTTAAGCAAGTCAGAGTATGGAGCACAGCACAGACATAGCCTACAAGGGTGTTGCCTGCAGATGGATATTTCTGAACTGTCCAGATGTGCTTTAACCGCTGTTGCTCCATCTGTAGAATTCTTACATGTGATCCTAACCAAGAGATCAAAGGGGCACTGCAAGACAACCAAGCCTGGCATCACCTCATTTTTAATGAGCAGCCTAATATACCCCTGCTCTGAGCACGGTAACTCGTATGTGGTTGGAATCCATTTCTTCAGAAGGGACTTTGCCCCTTTCTGAAAATATGACAACTCCCTTAATAATCTGTTTATGACACCAGTTGATTAATTCAATGTTTTAGGAAAGAAAAGAAAAAATCAATCCAATATCCTTGGGCTGAGATTTCATGCAGTTTTTCTTCCCTCGCATTTTTAAATTAAAGAGCGATTAATTTCTCTTTCAATTAATTTTAAATAAATCATTCCTCATTGTTTTGATAACCTGTTGTCTGACCCCACAGTATGAATAATTTATTGTGTGCACAAGACTTTCCCCAACACTTTCAGCAATAGAAATGAAACAAGGAATTCACCAAGTCTGTCAGTCTCATCGCTCAAGCATCTCTTTGACATTTTTTCCTCCTGTCATCTCCTCACTTGTTCCCTAAATGACGTCCTTCTTTTGATGCATTTAGAGAACTTCTCACTACCATCTTTTGTTTACACAGAAAAGTGAATTTTCCAACCATATAGTCCTGTTTTCAACTAAGCAGTCCACCATACACTGTCTGCCTTGTCCTGTGCATTTCAGCAGGCTTTTAAATTCTTAACATCAGCCTTTCCCCTGTAATAGCTACCCAAAATCTTCTAATGAGTCAGATATGGTTTAATGGAATGCTTTGCTTGGAGGTCTCTTGCTTTTTGGACTGCCTCATTTTTACGTAATTAAAACACATGAAGGATTTCTGTGGATAAATTCTGTGACTTCCTCACACCTATAACAATTATAAATCTAACTATAATGTAAATGTTACTACAGAGGTATCCCAGTAATTCATCCAGAGGTAAGTGTTCAATGTCATCTGGAACAAAGTGCAAAGAGCTTCTTCCAATAAATTGCCCAAGAAAAATTATTCGAGAACGCAGCTGTCTGCTAAATAAAAAAAAAAAAAACACCACCCTCACTGTATATAGCACACATTCCAATAAAGATCTTTTTACTCAGCTACAGAATGTAGCTAGCATTCATATTAACTAATGCAGATCAAAGAATTAAAAAAAAGGCAGCCTTTTCCAACTTCAGAATTAGGTTTGCATTTTGATAGTGGGCATTTAATCCTTCAGCCAGCTTATAGCATCCTGATAATGTCATCTTATCCGGGTGATTAAAGACAGATTTAGTCTTCCAATCAAAGAAAATATTCAGTGTGAAAGGGAGCTTTAATTAGAATGATTACTTGCTGTGTAGAAATTGCCCCAGCAAGCATCATTGCTGACACTCCCTCTGCAAGAAACTTAAACTTCTGCCAGTAGATCAGTCAGGATTACTACCTTCTCACACCACATGAAGATTAAATGGACTTCCCAGAGAAAAGATACAAGAAAACTTTTCACTTGTGTGAGTAGAATACTGCAGATACCTATTGTATGGATTTGTTATTCTAAGTTGTCTTTAAAAGATACCTTGGGTGATTCCAATTACTGAACAAAGCCACCGTCATGTCTCCTCTGATTAACACATATACTTTTGCTTCTTTTTTTTTTTTTTTTTTTCTGGCAGTATTTATATAAATTAGTATTAAGCATTAGCTGCTGTCATAAGGTTTCTGCCTTTTTCCTTCAGCTCACTGTCAAATAAACACACAAAAAACCTGTCCCCAAAATTATTTCTCCTGACATAAGCATGTCTTAACTGATAATATTTTTCAAACAGACAAAACAAGATTTTTTTTTCCCTGGAAAATTTGCTACCTGAGGCAATCTTTTCATTCCAAAACTGTGTTACCTTCTGGCTGATGTTCTAAATTAATCAACAAGAATTCCACAGGAGATAGGAATGCAGGCAGCTGATCGAAGGTTTTACAGCAAAATAGTGTCACAGCTTTATTTTTCTGAAGTCCAGATCCTCTCATATTAAAACCAATGGCAATCTTCCCATTAACTGGAAGCCTCTATCATGTAAGTAGGAAAAATTCTAATATTTATGCATTTAAAAACATGCCTCTTTTTGAGGCCAGATAGAAGTTACCAATTACTGCAGTAGCAATTTCAATATTGGTTGAAATCTTGGATGACTCTGCAGTTAATCATATAAAGCGTGTATTATATGACAGGAGTATCTAAGAATAAGAAAGTTTTTTTCTCCCCACGTTTCTTAGAACCTAGATCTAAGACAGAAGAAGTTATTTCAAATGCATCACTGGCCTACTGAAAACAGAAGGCAGATAAAAACATTCAGAAAAACAGCTGCACCTCAAATTCAGTGTTCAGTTTTGGGCCTCTCACAAGACACTGAGGTGCTGGAGTGAGTCCAGAGAATAAGTTGATGAGAAGCAGCTGAGGGAGCTGAGGGGGCTCTGCCCGGAGAAAATGAGGCTTAGGGAGGACCTTGTTGCTCTCTCCAATGACCAGGGAGGAGGGTGTAGTCAGGTAGGAGTCGGGCTCTTCTAAAGAAGCAACAGGACAATAGGAAACAGTCTGAAGTTGCACTGGGGAGGTTTAGTTTGGGTTTTAGGGGAAATTTCTTCACGTTAAGCAATGGAACAGGCTGCCCAGGGCTATGGTGGCATAACCATCACTGGAGCTATTTAAAGACCCGCAGATGTGGCACTCAGGGACGCGGTTTAGTGTGGGCTTGGCAGCGGGTTAATGGTTGGACTCAATCTTGGAGCTATTTTCCAACCTGAATGACTCTGTGTTTCTAGGAGAACTGGGTACTCCAGCCTTCTAAAAGTCTCTCTGAAATGTTGAAACTAATATCCGTGAAGCATTTCATCATCTCTGAAACATGGCTGTGTCTCACAAAATGTACAGATTAGAGCAGTCATTACAGATCATTGTATCCCACCTCTGCTCCTGGGAGTGGTGAATGATTCTTTTTTCCCCCTAGGTCTGCAGTTCTACTTCAAAGTTATTAAAACTATAGGATGGCCACTATTTACATGAAAGTTTATAATCCATTTTACTGAGATACCCATCAGTATCTCTTACTTCAACGTTTTTTTTCCAACTATCTCTTTACCAAGACTAATTCTGAAAAAACATCAGCTAAATATTGGAAGGCACATAAAAATAAAAATATTTAAATTCTGTAGAAAACATTACCGGAGATGGATAGGTAAAAATCTTGCATACAGTCAGTTGCTTGGAACTGTAGCTATTCTGGATATCCTCCAATTTTTCTTCATAAAAATTGGAAGATGTTCACCATAATTAACATTAAAAACTTAAAATCATTGAGATGAGGCTAAAACTAATTAATATGCATTTAATACATTCTTTTTTCTGCTCTCATCCACTTAACTTGAAAGGTTGGTGTTCCACCACTCAGTATTCCAGTGCACAACGACATTCTCTCTTCCCTTCTGGTTTTATCCATTTGCAGTTCACACCATGAAGCTCTATGCTGCAACATTCCTGGCCTGAAATAGACTTCTAAAGGCATCCAAGTACCTCATGGTTTTTTTGAACATTTTTTGACTTTCTGAAAAATCAGCTGATATAAAGCACTACAGAGAACTGTGGCTTGCTCTACTTTCCCATAGGGTTCAGGCTGTCAGTGCTGTTCTCAATGTTCTTGCATATTTTAGCACTTCTGTCTTATCACAGAAAGAACAGCTCATGAGGAGCTTCACGAGGCGAGAGTCTACCAAAATGCAAAAATGGAATGCAACAATAATCCTACAAGATACCATAACTGGTATTTACACCACAATATATAACAAAGTTTGACAGTTTCTTATTTTTTTAACTGAAATTAATAATAAAGGAACTTAATAGACAAATGGTTTGCTTTTTCAAACTACAAAATTGCACCATCTACCTATTCACGCTGTGTAGGGCTGCTCAATGCCATAAAACGCCACAGAAATTGAATTCCAGCCATAGTCAATTGGAATAAAGATTATTTTTTTTATTCCTTCAGCACTCTCATCTGAATTTCATCTAAGCTTATAGGTATGGAAGTGTTACACACATGGCCTAAAGCTCCTGCTTCCTACCTTCACTGCAGCCCAGATTGATCACATCATTTTGCTTAAACATCGCGTCAGCCTGGGCAGAAACATACTCCATTGCTTCCTAGAGACACACACCATCTTCTTCCATGTCTTTGCTTTTTTTGACACTGGAACCACACTCCTGCTATTCTTGTAGCACTGCTCCTCTGAGGTTTCCCATTTATTTCTCCAGCCTTTTCCTGATATATTATGGTGAATTCTTTCTGTCCTTCCACTCTCCACAGAAATTAAAGTGCTGTGCAAGGCTCTTCCCCAAGTGCTTTTGTGATGGATTAAAGAGGAAAAAAATATTACCCTGACAAAACACTGGGGGAAAAAAAATCATATAACCTGTCAGAAGGTTTTCAAGGAATTGGAAAGTTGGCATTACCTTCTGGCTAAAACAATGAGAGACACTGTGAGACAGAGGGAAAAAAAATCAGTAATTCAAACATTATTGTGTTCTTCCAAGGATCTGTCTATCTCGCACGTGTTTGTGCCACTCTTACAGTGTTCAGTGTAATCACCCATCATGGAAACTGATGTCCCAACTAAAAGATTACAGCACAGCATTCATGCAAAAAGTATCCTCAGAATCATCAACCCGCACTTGCCAGCTTCAACAACATGAAAAGATATCTGCATTTTACTGTTGGTTGCCAAGCTTGACACTGTCTTTAAAGCTATTAGCACTGTAATAAATCTACATTTTTCAGTTTTAATCTAGATTTTTCCTGCAACAGCTTAACAACTTATTAATACTTCTGTACTGTAGCTCCACTATAAATGGGTCTTATTCAAAGCACTTTTTCTAGTTTTGGCTGCCTATATTCTCATTAAGGATGATTTCTTCCAGTTGTGTCCTTTCAGCAAATAATGCTTTTAAGGTGAACTTAATAACTGGCTTCCATCAGACCTTCTGTAGAACTTCTAAAAATTGATTATATTGGAAAATTTGTTTCTGACTCTTTGGTACCAGTACCATTGAAACTTAGAAAAAACGTAAATTATCTATTTACAATTCCTTGCTTAGTCTGTATTACAGGTACTGTAAATAGTATTTCCCACATAATGAGGGCTGCAAGTGTCTATTAGTTAAGTAAACACCACAACCGTGTCTGAGCAGACTGAGAAATCACCGAAGATAAAATACCAACATATTTTTTATGTCTGAACTCAGCCAGACAGCTATCAACCAGTCTCTTAGTGTAGCCATACAATTACAGCACTGGACAACATCAGAAACATGCACGTAAGGTAAATGCATGGCCCTTTTCCCAAAACAAAGGAACAGAGCTAAGCATCTATTTCACAGAAATCCAGGACTCCAATTTTCAAATGCTCCCTGTTTTTAAATGTTCCCTGGTCTAAAGCTGTATTTTGTTAAATGTCCTCTTTTTCTTCTACACAGCAAATGAATCCACAACAACAGCTGTTTATAATACCCTTTTTATTTTTCAGCCAGAAATACAATTTAATTTAATATTTCAATGAACAGTGCTGTTTATTCCCTAAACTAACCCCCTATTTCTTTGGCATCTGACCATATTCTGTTTTTCAAACTAAAGACTCTATAGGAAGACTTTACTTTCAAGATCATTGTTCAATACATTAAATTTACACCAGTGAACTTTGAAAAATACAGGGGTTTTTTTTTGTATTTTCTAATAAACCTTAAAAAAATAACCAAACCACAAAATGCTCACTAGGGGGCTGCCTTCATTTAAACTGTGGAGTGACAGAGTAAGAACTCTTCATTTTCCAGAGCACATGCACTAACTAGTGCTTTCTAGTAATTAAGTGATGAACAAACAAACAAACAAAATCTTAACTCTATCAGAAACAACTGATCAAATAATTTATGTTTTAAAGCAGTATGAGATTATTTTTAATTTCTTCAGAGGTCATCAGGCAAAATCAAGTTATGCACTGCTTCAGTAAAAGACTGCACCTAAAATAAAAGACAGTATGAAAACTATTTTTCATTTTCAAACTACTGTTATCAAAATGTTTTAAACACATGTAGGAATACAGCTGTCAAAACTGCATTGATGTCACATTTGGATAAAAACTTACTAAGTAACAAAAGTAACCCAGTGCATAATTCTGCTGAAAAATTCAAGATATCTCTTCAACACTGACAAGAAATATTTCACTTGCACTCTTGTCAAGAAAAAAATCTGCCCTCCACAGCTCGTGTTCAGTGCTTCAAGTAAATGGACTTCCCAAAGCTATGCTGAGGTTGACACCTTCAGCTACTACAGATGAAATGAAAATCACAAATTAAAATCAAAAACATTACCAACGTACTACTACAGACACAGTTTCTGTCTCAAGAAAATGTAAAACCAAAATCTTCTAAAAAACCCCAAAACACCTAAAAAACCAACCAAACAAAAACCAACCAAACAAACCCAAACCAACAAAACCCAAAAACACCCCCAAAAAGCTTCGCTTCCTGAAAGATTTGCTTTAAATAACTGAAATATTTATTCTGAACATGTTTTATAGAATTAAAAGGACAAAGCAATTACTTCCATGCAGAAACCAAAAAAATAATTTAATAGGATTCAAGTAGGGAAGGTTTCTTTTATGAACAAATCTCACCCACATCACCAGTACAAGCGCAGTCTCAAAATGTATGAATTGGATTGTTTAAATAGCAAGTAATTCATCTAATAAAGCTCACTTTCCTGTCCATGTTTTAAGAAAACTCCATAGATTTTACTACAGAAACAAAAAGTAAACCCAAAAAACCTGCTTGAGTACTTATTGCAGAGCACTTTCTAACATCAAGCCAAAATTAGCAACAACCAAGCAGACATCACCAATTTTTCAGTGTTGAATTACTGTAAATACTAGATGTACAGTACAGAAAAAAAAATCCCAAAAATCAAAAGCTTTTTGTTTTTAAAATGTGTCCAAAGAAATATCCAGTAATTGCAGTCAAGTCTGCATCAGAAGCTGCTTCATCAGGAAAAGATTTCTCTCTCCAAGTATTTGTAGAACACTGCATTGACTGTATTCAAATAAATTACTTTCTGGTAACACTGAGCTGATAAAGCCACCTACAATGTGGACAGTCATGTACACAGTACAACAGTGGATTTTTGCAGCAACAAGAGAAAAGACCAGAAACCATTTCTAAATTTGAGACGACAGCTCATGTGCTATTCCTTGCAAACATTCGATCCCCTCTAAGAGTAAGGTGTTGGAGCTGGTATTGTAGCATGTCTGTGTCAGGAGGTTCCTGAATGCTCATTTTGTCTAAATTGAGGTAGTCCAGGGATTTTGAATGAGCCCTTTTACTTTTCAAAAGGCAGAGAGGCAGGGGACCATGAAGTGCCTTGTAAGGTTCATATGGTAAAGCCTTAGTGCATTTACCCCCTGAGCTGGGCATCTGTCTCCTCCTCCTTCCACTTACTGCTGGGATCTCATATGGCTGGTAGTACCTACTTCTAGTTTTGTACAAACGTGAGGAACGTGGAAGTCCTGGATCAAGATGTTTGGAGCCCAAGTTAAGACCAGATTCTCCTTTATTCTCTTCACTTCCCGTACACTTATGTGCTAATTTTAGCAGCTCCTCTCCAGTTGTGAAACCAACCAGGTAGTTAGAATCCATGTGAAGGATCTGGTATCCCGCAACCGTCCGCCGCAATGGCGAGCAGGGGGTGCTGGAGCAGCGTGGCTTTTCTGCTTCCATCCTGGCTGCAGAACTCACCTCTGCAAGAGGCACAGGGAGGGTGGAGAGAGTAGTTCTGGACTCTCCATTCACATCAACTTCCATTTTAAACACAAAGCTTTGCTCCTAAAAATAAAACAGAGCTTGATCAGAAAATGCAACACAAGGTGCTGGGAGAAGACCACAGAAATGGAATTTTTTACCATCCAGAAGTCATAACCCATATTTCCCTATTTAGCCCAGTCTTAGCTCTCTGCATGGTGTCACAAAACAGAACTATTACCAACATCTGTCTTTCAAAATTAACTTGGGTATGTTTTTTAATAAAAGATACCATAAAGATATTGATAATTCTAAACAGCTAAAAACACACTTGAATACTATCGTACACAAAAAAAGAGCATCTCTCTGGATCATTTTTTAAGCCTTTTGGTGCATTTATTCCTTGTAGTCACTCACCTCTTGGAGCATCTACATCCATTAGCAGATCCATAGCACCTTACCCTGTCTTTACTGTGTAATTTGTCCACTGACAATATTCTTATTGAACACATCTTTCAAAAACATGCCTAAAAGGTACCATCTCATTCAGATATCTCCATGCACCAGACCCGATCTGAGTATACTGCAATGCTTCCATTTTCCAGATGTGCAGATAGCTTGCTTCAAAGAATAGCATCCTATCTGTTCCACACCTGTCTGATTAGGTCATCAGCAATCCTCACCCACTCTCCAAGAAAATTCACCTATCATTTTATGCACGAGTCAAACATACGCTCTTTTATTCTAATAGGATTCTAGTGTATTTCTAACAAAGTATAGTGCATTTAATGAATATAGCATTAGGTTCTTATAAGCATCTTAATAATACGCAATATTGATTTCGTTTTTTCCTCTTTCTCTTGGAAACAGACTATTTTACTCTTCCCTCACAACTATTGCAAATGCATTATTTGGTGCCTTTACAGACACAAGTGCTCACTGCAAGCTATTACCACCTCTAACACGGAAAGATATGGTCACCATCACAGCGAGTATACACCAGTAGATACCAGAACACCAGAAAGCCTTTTCATTTCTATTTTCAGCATCATCTGAACCATTTCAGTGACACAGGTACTTCACGAAACAGAAAGATTACATTTGTTTCAAAATCCACTCTTTTTTCATTGCCAGACTCACCTTTGCTCTATACTGTAGCTAGTCGCTCTGTAGTCAATATACTTCACAAAAAAATTCAGCATAGCTATATCATGCTTAAAGGCAACAAGATTCAAAGGAAGGAAAACTAGCACCTAAGTGTCAAGAAGAAACAATTCTGAAATTCATTATATGTGACCATAAACTACATTCTAACACTCAATAATATTTCACGAATAAGACTAACTTAAAACATGCTTCCAAGAGCTTGCAAACTTTTGAAGCTACTGCTTGCTGCCATTTTGAGGCTTAGAACATCACAGGCCAAGCAGCAACGATGCAACTAACAAGGAAATACTTTATTCCATCTTTTGCAATTAGATACCTCCCAAATTGTCATTAAGACAAATCTCCATTAACCTGTTTTAAAATAAGAGAGGCAGCTGTGTGCAAGTGTGACTTGCAAAAGAAAATACTAGCCTTATGCAAAATATAAGATCACCTTGTTTCTGTTAAGGGACTGGGAAGCTGTGTTCTGTCAGAGACTGGAAATCTGTTTTGAGACATTGTGAGGGCTTGGAATGTGTGGTACGGGGTAGGTCAGGCCTTGCTCTGGCGAGGTGGTGCCCTGCCCCAGCCCTACAGCATCCATCAGTCATGGCACAACAGAGGCAGCCCCGAAAGTGTTGCCTAACACAGCCCTTGAGTGGCCAAGCCACCAAAAATCTCAGGTGGGAGGAAGGGTCTCTAAGAAGGCTGACCATGAGGCAAACATGCTGTTCTTTAATCCTTCCTTCATCTTGGAGCTTTACATGGCTGGAAGCCAAGAGCTGGTAGCTATGTCTGTTTTTCTACACCTTTCTTATCTTTCTTCCTTTCTTCTAACTTTTCACAGAAGATAACATCAAATGGGTTTAAAGGTTTTCTATGTTCAGTGGACTATGTCTGTGCTGTAGTGTTTCATATTGTACCAAATCATTTGACAAAGTTCCACATCTTCTATAGCTCGCTAGTAAGCTTTTGTGTGATTTTTTACCTCTTGAAGATAGCTGGTTGGTATTTCTCCTTTACATCTACCCAGACCAGACGAATCTTGGTTTAACCCTGCATTTAAGGGATTGGGGTGTGATGTTCCTACCTCTTCTTCCCTACTTAGTCCCCAATCAACCTGCTGCTCCCTATGCTAATAAACTAGGAGTAAACAAAATGCCCACAGTTCTGCTAAAGAGGATTTTATTTGCCCTTAACTGACTTATATTATGGAGAGACTATTTCTAATGTTCCTTTAGTCTTAAATAGTCTCTTTTCATTCTCACAGTCATGGTGTACTCAGAATTCTTCACTACTAGTTTTGTGTACCGTAACTTTTGCAGATATACTTCATCCAGTGAGTTTTTTAAGCATTTTGGGATTGAACTAGATGGTCTGAGGTTGGACTAAATGATCTCCAGAAATCCTTCCAACTCTAACAATCCTGTGAATCAAACAACATTGGTAAAACACTTGAAAGAATTGCAATACTGAAGCAAACCAGACACCAAAATTTTTCACTGCAGAAAGTTCACACAACTCAATAGTGATTCCCAGTATATTTAATTGAATTAAATATATATTTATGGAGTCAATTGCCTGTTTTAGAATAGCAGATGCAGTTGTTTCCTGCCTTAACACCATATCAAGCAGTGAAACAGTAATTTTGATGAGGCTTCAGCTGCGGAGAAAAATGTATTAATGACAATTTCTTAAGCTGAAATTATACACCACCAGGAACCATGATTACTGGAGGCACAGCACACAGAAATTCTGCATTATAACTTTCAGCTACCCTGTGGTTTTAGGAAAGAAACCTAAGTATCTGTTCTTGCTTTTAATTCCCAAATTTTACCCTGCAGTTTGGAAATCTCTCCTGGAACCTTCCAGATTTGTTCTGTTAAACTAAACTGAAATGATGCTAGAAAATAAATAAATAAAATGGAGTACTGCAAGGTTGGAAATCAATCATATTTATCACCTACTTACATATAAACAGCAAAACCAACAACAACAACAAAAACACCCAACAAAACAAACAAAAAAGCGCCCAGAACAAACCAATCATTTGCCACAGCAGTATGTGCCCTAAAGAGGAGGAAGGAGGAAGAGATATCTTCATGCATTTTTGTAGTTTAAAATCTGAAAGTAACACAAAGTCTCTTCTCAGAACACAACTTTTAAAATTAATTTACTTTTGTTTGCAATGTGGGTGTGTGCTCTGGTAACCATGAGCAATCAACTTGGAAAAGTAACCATGCAGAAGGGAAGGAGTCAGCAGCTCACTGCACAATAATTACCCTCACTGTAAACCAGTACAAAGGAAAATCAGAGCAGAAAGTCTTCGAGCCAGCATGGTCCAGCCTAGTACGTTAGGTTCTGAAACTGCAGAACTCCCAATCTGTGCTGCAGTGAGAAGAACAGTATTAAAACCGAGAAATCTGTCAGACATTTGAAAGCAACAGCAGCGTCAGGGGCTGGTGCCACAAACACCAAAAACTCAAGGGAACAGCACTGCTAGCTGGTGACAGGAATGACTGGTCAGCTTCATAAGCAAAGGACCAAAACTCAGCATGTATGTGCTCAGCTCTTCTTTCCCAGGACTTTTAATGCCAGCTATTCAAGCTGCCATATGGCTTCAAAATGATTTGTATCCTTATCTGGGAAAAAAACCAGAAAAGACATAAAGACATTATTTAGAAGACTCTTATGAAAGAAAATAGAAAATAATTTGAGATTCACAGTGAGTGTAGGTACCATCACCTATAAAAAGATATTTAAAACTTTTTGACAGTATTTTTACGACATTTCTAAATATGAGAAAGTATTTGATAACTTCTGTTATGTTCACTGCTGTTTACAAGTATAAGCTCATCACTAATTTCCAGCATCAGTTATAACACTAGAAAAAACAGTACTTCAGTTTAAAAAGATTACTTCTTCAGATCACAGCTGGCTTGTCTTCTTGCCTCTCAAACAGAATGGCAACAGTGATGCCAATTCAAGGTAATTTATAATTAAAGATTATTACTGAATCTAAGCAAGGAGACTAAGAACAAGATGGCATATACTTTGCTGCTGGTCCACATATTAAAAAAAATATGCAAAATAACTGAAAATAGCAGTTACCAAGGGAAATCATTTGACCAATACCTACCAGAATGGCCTCCAGAATAGAATTCAATGAGATTTTACAAGATTTTATTAATTCTCTTCGTATATTTAAAGCAGGCTCTGCATATAAAGTAACCAGACCCAATTCAGATAAATATGGAGAAAATTGTCTAAAACACAGAGCAGAGAAATAATGAAGACAAATACTAGATTAACTACTAAAAATCACTGTAAGAATACATTAGTATTCTTGGGTTTTTCTTTCAGTGTAAAACCATCAAAATTTCCACATTTTACAAATATAATGCTTTCTGGTTATTGATTCTTTCAGAAAGTTATCAGATACCATTCATATCCTTCTCATAACACGGGAAAAATGAAAAGCAGACACGCACGGCACACTAGGGCCTGATATCACAATATATGCACTGTAAATCATTTCTTGTTGAAGTGACTTCTTGCCGTGAGTCTCACCGCACTCAAAATCTTGTGGGGTTTTTTCTCCCCCTGTTAAAGTGTAATTTCTTCTATTACATGTATTACTTACAGTCATTCTGAGGACAGAAATGTGACTTACAAAATACAAACTCTAATTACTCAGTATTTGAAGACAAAGAAAGATGAAGAGGGGTTTTCCTTGATACTCTTATGCTTTGTACAAAGTCTGTATTATTTTGGAACCATTGTATATTACTCTTAATAAAATAACTGGTTCTCTGTAATTTGGTATTTCTATTGTTACTAATCTCCTCAGCTAGAATCTGAATTGACAACCCATCTTTTTTTTTCTTTTAGATAAGCATTAAATTTCTGTCCATTCAGTAAATGTTTTCTTAAGAACTGATTCTTCCTCCAGATGCCAAGCCTGTAGGCAATACCATTAGTTAAGAATCACTAAGATATGTCACATTGATAAAATGATAGTAATTGCAACGAGAGAAAGCAGAATGGAGATGGCAGTGGCGATACCAACTGTAAAAGAGTCAAACATACTGAATAGAGATATCAATCTGGTTTTGACTCTTTCCCTTCTCTGTGATGCCATTACTTAATATGACAAAATGTTTGTCTCTTAAATATCAGGAGTAAGTGAAATCACCAACGTGTGAAGCCAGGACACTTTTAATTATTTCAATTGTCTCTTTGTGAAGAGTAAAAACTAAGATCTACATCATCCCCCTTGCAGTCTGAAAGGAAAAAAATGTTTGCTGTTCCTTACAAGAAATACTATACGCCTCTAAGCTAAAGAGAATGGGGGCAATATGAAATTGTTGCACCACGTAAGACAACATTCAGATGGAGTAACAACTAAGGGTAGCACAGATTTACTTCCTCAGAATTACATGCAAGAAAATTAAATTCTGCGTAAGACATGCGCTATAATCCTACAGGCCTTAAGAAAACAGGAGTTCGTATTACTGAATTAATAAAGCCAGTATAGTAACTTCAGAATGTAATGTAAAGCAACAGCCTACAAAACAACTAGTAAAGAGTGTGTGTGTGTGTGTGTGTATTTGGGGGGGGGTTGAGTGGGTGAGGTGTTCTTGTCAACAGGTAAAATATTAAGACATTCAGCTACCCAGTATACCAGGCAATAAATACCACATGACTTACATACAACTAGGATTGACAAAATATTCTTTTTGAAAAGATGATTAAAATCATCTTTTAAAATCAATTTCTACCATTATGCTCCTATTCCAAGTAGCAGTAACCGATTTTTAAAATTCTGGTTATCAACCCAGTTTTATACAGAAAATGATCCAGAAAACTACCTTTGAAAATTGAAGACGGTCATTAGTGCATTACTGAGAAACTACAACTAGCAACACAAGTGACTAGCTTAGATTAGCATGACAGAGCATACAATTTACAAAGCAGAGACAGATGGAATGTCAAGAGTCTGACCAGACTAATGAATTTTGTATGAGCAGACTTAGGAAGCAGGAGAAGTGAAAGAAAATGGTGGGAAAGAAGGCCATTTAACATCTCTCTGCCAAGCAACACTAGATGGAAGTGTTTAACAGACAATAACTTCTCTGAAATATTTAGTCTTCCACATGGACAGTGAGACTCCCTTGCTGGACTGAATCACAGACAAACACGACCCCTTCACTTGGTCAGTAAAATGATGCTCCTGGGCAGCATAAAGGTCGTTGTTAACTATGCTGACTCATCAAAAAATGAAACAGATACATGCAAAGAAGCTGATGCATATTGTAACAGAAATAATTTTTATTCTTTATTGGATTGGTAAGTAAAATAGTGTTTCCCTTATCATTTTTATTTCTCTGTGTTTTCGATCTTCCATCTTTTCATCAGCTAATATCTAAGTTTCATTTCTGGAGTTCTTCCTATTTTCAGATTAGCCCACTTGGGAAGACACCAAACGACTTGTCAACAAAAAATTAAACTGCCTTTTAAAAATAAGAGACAGAAACAAAGAAACAAAAGAATGCTTAAAGTATTCCAGTTCTCATGAAATACTGACCTCTTTTCTTTAAAAACCGAAGTTCTAGTGCGACTATGGGTCTCCACTGTTTTCGTGTTAGAGAAAAAATTCTGCTTGGGCAGTATTCTATACTTACAAGTCAGTGCAGCTCTAGTGATATTATTTTGAAATGATCAGCCTAAACCATACAATATTCAGCGTTTGACTAGGAATAGCTATTAAAAAGAAAGAAACTTTAAAAATAGATCTACTCATGGGTATTATCAAAAATATGCTTAATCAATGCAACTTTTTTAACAGAAGCACTTTAGGCACTTCCTCAAGCTCACAGGCTTTAAAGTTTTGTTGTTTGCCTGCTTCTCAAATGTTCCTTCCTTTACTTAAATCCTGCTTAAAAACAAGTGTAATTCAAGTATGGAGTAACAATTAATAAAAGCCCAACAGTACATGAAGTAACAGTAAATTTCTATTAAACTTACAACTAGTGTGAACAGAAATTTCCCTTCTGGAACACTGAGTTCTGACTCATCTGACTTTGGCATACCATACCACGTTTGCTTATGATTATACATGCCCAGTGGCCAACCCAGCAGCATAAGGCTGATCAAAGAAGAGACTGTAGAGAAAGCCACACTATAATGTCATTACTCTTACGCAAGAGCTTAATGTCAGTGATTGCACTGCCACTGCCTCATTTCCCTCTGCTTCAAAGCCACTGTGAGAACGACCCTCCTCCATCTTCATTATCCTAACAAATGCTCCTCCTCAAGGGGGAAAAAAAAAAACCAAAACTGAAGCAAGCACACCTGGTTAGCCGGAATACGGTGCAAAATATACCAACAGCAGGAGGGTGGTGGGAGGAGCAGCTTTCGGACGTGGATTCACTTCTGCATGCAGCTATGCAAGCTCACATGTATGACACCCTGGCCCACTCTAGAGAACTTTGTAATAGACAATATATTTATACTAGGCAAAATCCCTATATAAAACAGCTTATAAATAATATATACAGAGAATTAAGATGTGAGATTGTTTTCCTACGTTCTGCAGACCACTCAAAACAGCACTACAGCTGCTCAAAGACATTCTTCCAGTACATGTGCAGAGACAGAACTGGAAAAACACGCCTGCTGAACCTCAGCATCTTACTAAGTTTCATACTCTATAGTAACACTTTAATGCACCTTTGAGTGCACAAGGGCAGCCAGTGAGCTGTACAGGCCATACAGTAAACGTTAAGACAAAACTCTGAGTCTGTCTACTCTTCACTGAGCAAAATTTATTACAAAGAAATATAACGTTAGCCACAGAAGGCTGTGCACTAGTGCACACTGTTACGGTCAGAATCAATAGTAAGGTCATATTCAAGTTTATCACCGGCCTGGGAGTATGGGGCTGCCATAGCTTTAAATGGCAACTGAAGAGACAGTAACGCATAATAAACATATAGATATATATATATATATATCTATATACTAATACTAGATACAGCTGCAAATCGGTACGTTCTGGGCTTCTCCACTGCTTACACTGTCACCCATCGGGTAGCACGGAGAGCGCACCAGGAGCAGCCTCAGCTCAAGGCTGCAGGCCCCGCATGGCAACTCGCCGGCTTCCCTGCACACACGGGGATTGCCACCAGCGCCCTGCTCTACTTCTAGAGCTGCCAGGCAGCTCCTGCCTTGCTCTTCCCTACCGGCTCGGCCCCGGGGCCTGCAAGAGCGCGGGGCCGCCGCTCGCACCGCGGGACCCGGCGCTGCCCGGGCACGGCCCACCTGGCCCTCAGCCCCGGGCCCCGCCGCCGCCGGCAGCGGAGAGAGGCGCCGCCGCCCTCGGGAGGCCCGGTCCGCACCGTGCGGCTCTCCAGGCCTCGCCGCCGGATGCACCACCACGGCTACTGCGGGCTCCACCGCCCACCCCGTACGGCTCCCGCCCTACGGCCCCTTCCTGAGCCCACGCAGCTCCGGGAGCCGAGGGCAGGCGCGGAGGCCACTGGGCTGGGGGTCAATTCCCGCCCGCTCATACCTGCGGCCCAGCGCGGCGCGGCCCGCGCGGCAGCGGCTGGCAGGGGCGGCGTGCGGGGCGCTCCGGTTCCCCGGGCCCGCCCGGCGCCGGGTGAGGGCGGAGCGCGGTGGCGGCTCCGTGCGGTGCATCCAGGCCGTTCCGAGCTCCGCCTCCCTCCGCGGCCCGAGCCTCGGTGTCTTCCACCTGTCCTGAGCCGGGTTTAATAAACGTTACTTTCCCTATGCCATTTTCTGTCCTATATAGCTGTAAGAATGGATCAAGTAACTATCTCTTGATGACTTTCTCATCACGGGAATACCGCCCATTTCTGTAGTATTTACACGCAGCCTACAGAGTTTGAACGCTGACTAGATAACAAACTTTTAGTAATGGGTTTTGCCAACAACCAATTAGATAATTTCCCTATTGTATTTTGCTGATCAAGCAAAGATGCTATTACTGCAGCAAACCTTGCAAACGATTTCTTAACTTGGCTTTTACAAGTAAAAGGGAAGGGGGAGAGAAAAATGTGAGGTGATGGTCCTGTTTTTCTCCTTTAATAGTAGTTACAACCTCTACCACACAGCTCTTAAACCCCTAGGGGTGGACTTAAGCTAGCCTTTAAGCTAGCTAGTTTCTGAAACTGGGTCTTTAAAGACTTAGTCTTTAACACACAGCTGAAGTTTACTACTCTGATTGGGAAGGCATGGATGACCCCCGTACAAAGGCCGTATTCTGTTCTCCCTCTAGTCCCAATGGTGCTGCCAAGAAAGTTGCAGGTGCTGTGGTCTTGAATTGCTCTGAAGGGTGTCAGCATTCCATATGCACCCAGCGTAACCGCTGTGTACCCAAATTCTCCTGGAATTTGTATTTCTTGGAAATTCTCAGCTAGAACAAACAACAGAGAAATAAAACCCAAGGTTTTTATAAGGAATTTTAATTACATGCTCTGAAAGTCCTTAAGAGTCATAGGGTTTGAAAGATCACAAAAGTGCTCTAATAACTAAATTAGTAAATTTAGCACCGAACGTGGGGAATGTATCTGGTCAAGCAGCAGTCTAAGAAAAGGAACCTGGAGTGTAATTCAGTGTCATTATGATGCTCCATGTTGCTTACAATAAACAAACTTCTTTGGTTCATGTTGACACCTGCAATACTGGCCTGAGCAGGAAATCCGATCTTCCTGTGTTGTTCCGAGGTACAAATGAGGCTGTAAGATCTTGTGAGTTAGTGTAGCACAACTTTCTTCCAACAAACTTCCTCCCAACGACTTCCTGCTCTCGCTGTCATCTAAGTTTTCAGTCAGACTCTGAAATGCAATTCCAAAGAGGAGAGGGCAGGCAGCAGTCGTGATTGACTTTAGGAGACAACAGGTGCTAGGGGGTGATTATAATGTGTTCTGACTACATAACTGTTTAAAAGAAAACATGTTTTCCAGATTAGCAGTCCTGTCCCATCATGTGTTCCCCTCCTCTCTTCAGATATTTTAGTATTTAATTAGCTGTAAAATGTATTAACATTTATCACGCTGACAGAATTACCATGGTGCAAATCTTTTAAATTCCTAGGCACCAAAAGAAAGGCAGATCCTGAAGTCTTCTCCTAAAGCTAGTATTCAAATTCAAACCCAAATATTTGAAAATGAACCTACAGTTTCCTAAATCCCCATAATTTTCAAATTTTGCATTTGCAATGCAATCATGCTGTTAAGAATTTCCCAAGATAAACTACTATATTTCATTGCTTTTTTTGCAATGTTTATCAAGGCATCCAAGATTTTACATGGAAAATGAAGATACTTTAGAAAACTTGGTCTTTGTTTTCCCACATAAGATCTGATTAACACTTTTTAGTCTTACTACAACACAGAGGGAAAGAGACCATTACAAGTCATTTTCTCTGCATCATCCTGGCCAGAACATGAAATACTAGCATCTTAGTGTGTGCTTATCCATAGCTTCCCACATCAAGGACAGTCAATTAGAATGACAATACAAGACAGTTTGTAAGTAAACACAATATTAAAGGTAAAATACACAGAAAACAGATCAATTTTTATTCTTCTCTTCAAGTTCTTCCTGATTTATTATCCTTAGAGTGCTTTTATCAAAAGGCTTATTTTTCTTGCTATTCCTGTATTCAATGTTTGTACATTCGAAACTGCTGTCATGTTTTGAGCATTAGTGAAGTTACTAAATTAAACAGCTGAAAGCTGAGGAATTTATAGAATATTGAGTCATGGTGTTTCTTTGGCTCTCTGTACATGGATTTAATTCCAAAGCCTAATGGGACAAACATTTTTATTAAATACTCCCTTTCCCTTTTGAAGAATTATTGCCGTTATTTTGAAATCTGATTTTTGCTGGAAATCCAGAACCACATTAAGGATAAAAACCAAGGTACTAATTTGAGAGGGGGCAAGGAAGAGAAAAGCAGCTCTGAGGGTATGGCTGATGTGGCAGAATAATGTTATAGTGGTGGGTGGGGGAAAAAAAAGAATATTTTTATATCAAAAGACAAAGAAAGAACTATTACATATTGCCATATAACTTGCAAGTTTTGCCATCCAAATTCAAAAGTTTAGTAATTACTTAAAAGATTATTTGGTTAAGTTAAAAACTTAGCAGACCAGTGAATACAGTGAAAATTTACTTAAAACCTAAACAAAATTTCTTAAGCACATCATTTATTAAAATACTATCTTAAGTTTTTTATATAACAATTAAAAAAATAAGCTTAATAAGTGTGAAAATCATTCCTTGATTTACTTATTGGGCCAAATTGACTTTTTTCCTGATTAAACTGATTTCAGTTGGAATTACAGCTATTTAAGCAAGGCTGAATTTTGTCCAATGGACACAAACACAGGCAAGAATATGAAAAAAATGGTGGGTTTAGAGCTTTGTGCATTTTGCAGCTCTTCAGTTAGTACCAGCTCTGATTCAGAGCATCTGGAAGCAATAAAACGGAACTATTCAGTGCGAAAAGACACACTCTGTCCTACACCATGAGAACTAAAAGTTACCGGGAAAGGGAAGTTCTGGACCAGTCTTTAATAAAATTTGCACTTAGTGTGCACATGTATAGGAAGAGGCAACAGAAAATACTTGCCAATGTTGCTGTTGGTCTGTTAATTGAACATACGTAAGTTTATCAAGATCAATCTGTACACTGTTAAGGAGCAAGAGAAGTGATGAAGACATGTCTGTGAGTGGACCTGGTTTCTCACAGAGTTGGTGCAGCCTCCATCCTTCAAGGCAACTGTCAGGCCCCAGCTGGAGTAACTGACATGGTTTGGTCCCACAGGTGTCCCTGATTTGAGCAAAACATTGGACCCCAGTCCTCCTGAGGCCATTTCCATCCTGAGTTACTGTGTGTTCCTATGATCCTTGTTTAACCTTATTGCTTTTGGATTGAATGCATAGCCTATGTTGAGGTTAAAATGTATGACAATTAATAAGAACAAAACAGAACAGAACAGAACAGAACCGTTGGAAGGCACCTGGAATGATCATCTAGTTTAACTGCCTGACTGCTTCAGGGCTGACCAAATTTAAAGCCCATTATGAAGGACATTATCCAGATGCCTGCTTTTAAGGCACCAAAAAGCTCAGGGTATCCATTACCTCTCAAGAAAGCCTGTGCCAGGGTTTGATCACCCTCTCAGAAAAAAAAAAAAAAAAAGCTTCCTAATGTCCAGTCAGAACCTCCCCTGATGCAGCTTTGAACCATTCCAACATGGTTGCTGAATTGCAGGGAGAAGAGCTCAGCACCTCCTTCCCCACTTCCTTTCCTCTGGGAGCTGAACACAGCAGTGATGTTGCCCCTCAGCCTCTTTCTCTCCAAACCTCGCCACTCCTTGCAGGATAGACCTTCCGGCCCTTCTACCTGCTTGGTTGTCTTCTTTTGGATGTATTCAGGTGCCTTAACATTGTTCTTAATTTTTGTGGCCCAGAACTGCACACTGGTTTAGTCCGTGTTTACTTACTGATAACTAATATTGAAGCTAGAAAAGGCAGGAACCTCCAGGTTTTTGCTTTTTCCATTCCATTCTATTTCAAATACAATGTCATTTCAGTCTTTTGAATTCTCTTGGTTGGATTTTCTCCTTTGTTTTCCTTCCTACTTTTCAGTATTTGTAACTGTACATGTTCTGTGAGTGCTCTTTAAAAATGTCTACAGACTTAGTTTAAATTCATAAATAATTCATAAATTCATAAAGTTCAAAATACTTTCCAGAGTAGCCTTTTAAAATAATTTATGGCAGTTTTACATGTAATATTTTAAGCCTAAATATATTCCCAGCTGTCACCCAAAAGAGAAATGAAAAAGCTATCAAGAGTCTGGAGACAAATAAGACAGGAAGTCTGAATGGACTTACATTCAGATTTTAAAAGATTCACATGGTTTTAGTACTTGAATTAGTATACAACAAATAATAATCTTATTCAATAAAGGGGCAGTTATTCCTTCTTCTGGAGAGATGAAATAGGAGATTTAGTAAGACAGGTGCACCGAGACCAAACAAGCTTTGTTGGAAGCAGATACTGCCATTATATTAGAAGAATTCTGGATCTGTTGCAAAATGCATGTCACCCAATTACCTTGTTTTCCGTTGTCAGTGACTTATCTTCTTGGTCAGGATGGAGATCTGTAAATTCTAATTTTCAGAACTCCGGATTAGAAGTCTTTTTTATATACTACATTCATACATTGTGTGGCACAGTGACAACTTTTTAATTGTCTATTCTTATTTTTTAAGCAAGTCCACTTTAGAACTGGTTTTGTATCAATGCAGAATTTAAGCTTCCTGCAAGGTCTTTTCTACACTAGTTTCTACCTTTTATCATATGGATGTTCTCTGTATTTAGTGCATTCTCCTCCTCCTAGGCCCACATTTGATGCCATTCACACACTCACATATTCTCTTTTTTATAGATAAAATATTTGGCCTATTTTTTTATTCAACATCTGTTTTTCACAGTAACACACTCTGGACTGCTTTGGTGTTAAGCCAGTTTCTGTATTTCAGAGCACAAGATGGTTGTTTCTAAAGCTAAGTGAGGGAATAAAAAAATTAGCATTTAAAAATATTCAATGAAATTTGTCCTCACAAAAGCAAGCAAAATGAAAACCATTATCTGAAAAGAAAAATAAAAGAAATATTAACTACTACTAGAAAATATGCTTTATTTTCTTACACTGCTTCTTGCAGAATTGAATTTTTGGAAAAGTTTTTGCTATTTTTTTC